>MU160575.1:0-30596 GCA_015888305.1 Antheraea pernyi | reverse complement strand
CCATCGAGTTTCTTGCCGGTTCTTCTCGATGACTAGGTTGTTTTCCGAACCGGTGGTAGTTTTGACGTTCATAAACGTCTTTTCGGGCGTAAACTGAATAAAGTAATTTTGATTTGATTTGTGAGGTTTTATTGTTAACTTTAGCAGTGATGCGTTCATACAAACAGACAGACAGACATTTCTAAAAATGATTTTGATGATGATGATGAACAATTTTTTTCACAAAAATCTAAAAGTACAGACATATTAGATTTACATTATTATTTTGTATGTGTATATACATAAGAAATTAATAAACTACAATTTCAAGTTGGTCCAGAAAAAAGTCTATAAAACATTCATTCGAACTGCAAACCAACTACGACTTGATTAATACTGCGTAAAAATCGTTTGATCTTAGAGTGTAACAATAATAATACCAACCTAGTAATATAATAATATCAGTTGATAGTACAATATCAATTGATAACGATAACAATTAATATCATACTAAGTCATTGAACTAGCAAGTTTGTTCGCATTTAAAAAGTCAACAAATTCTTTTACAATATATATTAATGTTAAAAATTTACGTTCTACTATAAACATTTAAGGGAAAGACTGAACCACAAGTTTCACAATATGTTAGTAAAATAATTTACTCGAGTATGCATGTCAAAAGTAAAAACTCCTATCTATCTATACTAATACTGTAAAGCTGGAGAGTTTGTTTGTTTGGTTGAGCGCGCTAATCTCAGGAACTACTGGTCCTAATTTATGGCTATATATTATCACGCTAAGACCAATGGGAGCGAAGCACTAATGAAGAATGTTTCAAAATTGGGGACTTTTTCCCTTTGAGAGCTTCCGCTGTGTTAGCGTTAGCCCAAAGTACTCAACTATTCCACGCGGACGAAGTCGCGGGCAGACGCTTTTTTTGGGGTGTAAGGGGGGTGTCGAATTACATCATAAGACTTGAGACACCCAAGCCAACCTCACCTGCACGTGGTGCACCCTGCTGAATAACGAACGAGGCAATGGCCAAAGCGGGGTGGTAGGATTTTACAGCCTCACTGGGTCGCAAGCACCATGTATATGGCGAAAAAGCCCGTCATAGTGATTCCCTTCTGCGGGTCGCGTTTCGGGATCAGTCTGTGCATATCCAGATTTTCGCAGGCCGGTATGACAGCGGCGACCAGCGATGGATAGTGTGTCACTCGGTGGTCGCCATTGTTTTTGGATTGTACTGTGCTTACCATCAGACATAGTACAGTCATTTTGCCGTGCTACAATAAAAAAAAATAAAGATAAAGTCGACACTATCAGAGCCGAGCGCGCGCTCAGTTCCTTGATCCATAATTCGAACAAAACATTTTTTTGTCGGGACGATATAAAAAAGCCAGTCAAACAGACTAAACGTGCTGATCGATCGACGCGAGTTTTTTCCACCGTCGGCGGTGCGCGCCGCGTCCTTGCGAGATTCCGTCAAGCATCGTCAACCTACAATCGTTTGTTTAACAACAAACTAAAGCGTCATATGTATGGCATATTACACGCGTATTAACTGAGCAACCGATTTTAGCTGTACTGATGTATTCATACATATTAACATAATATAAACGCAGTAAGTATGATCATGTATAATTGAAACTAACTAAATATTTACCGGCCATTATTAGATTCGTCTTACTCAGGCTGGCAACATCGACAGATTATGTATAGTTGATAGTGTTGTAATGGTTTCTAATTACAATTCTGTCTTATCGGTAGTAATTTTTTAAAGTCCATTGGCTCTTTCTGTATCATACGACCGGATGTTTATATAAATGAAAATCATTGTATAACAAACTGTGTTAGCAACTCCGCACGTGTGGTTTAATTACAATATAATTTACTAACAAAGAAAGAAAAAATGTACATAGCTTTCGATCGGTGATAAAATTATTGAAAACCTAGATCAATTTCTCACACAAACAAGCAAATTTTACCACCTCATAATAATATAGTATACAAGAACAATATTCATGTTTATTTTTGTTAAATTATTTTATTTTATTTTTACCTTAGTACCTTAATTACTATCTCCCTTACTACCGACACTGTATCTCGCAAAGATCATAATCACAAGACCAAACAAAAATTTAGTCAAAATATCAAAGTTAAAAAAATAACAAATTATGGCAATATTAGCTTTACTTCGCGATTTTTTTCGTGCTAATGTGATTTTGACCTATTACACCTAGTAGTTCTTTTTTTTCTCGATAAAATGTATGTCCTTTTCTGCATCCCTGACAATGTGCAAAGTTTCTTGATGATCGGTAATGCAATTAAAGCATGAAAGTGTAAAAAACAAAGTTACATTCGCATTTATAATATTAGTAAGGATATATTTATTGCAATAGAAAAATAGGTATAAATAATAATATACCAATAATATAATCTACTGTGGTGCGCAATGAGTAATATATTAAATATATCAATTCATGAATCTGCTATATCAGTGACCGCTGAGCAAGCGAATCCGATGACGTCAAACTCGCCCGAATGTTCCACAAAAAAAAATTGGCGTGAAGCATATTCAATCGATTTTTCGCAATAATGACACACATAGCCATGACTAAAACAGAAACACTAATGTTTAACTTATAACGTGTCACAATGTTACTATTGTTTCATTAACAAACGTATTTAATGTGTATCGCGATTACAATAAACCCTTTCGTAGGATTACAGTGCTGCATTTTTTAATGTTTGTTGGAAATAAATCGCCAGCATTTCATTTAGTATTGCAAGAAGCAGCATTTCACAGTTTCTATTCCATATCTGACGTAATCAAAGAGAGTTCTTAGCCCCGCATTAAGTGTTGAACAAAGGGGGTGATCGAACGACAACACAGCACAATAGATAAACATTTTCGTCTTTGTCGTCTTATAAAAGACTAGCTTCTGCCAGGCGACTTTGTCCGCGTGGTATAGTTAATTTGGGCTAACGCTAAAACTCTAAGCGGACGCTCTCAAAAGGGAAAAAACAATCTTCATTGGTGCTTCGCTCCTATTAGTCGTAACGTGATGATATAAAGCCTTCTTCGATATATGAGCTATCTAACATTGAAATAATTTTTCAAATCGGACCAGTAGTTCCTGAGATTAGCGCGTTCATGCAAACAAACAAACCCTCCAGCTGTATAATATTAGTATAGATAAAGTATTTTCCTAGTATATCGTAGATTTAGTGTTATGTTGTATTCTAGTCGATGTCTTCTGTCTCCGAATTACATCATGAGCCTGAATTGTTTATTTAATAATTTAATATTAGTATAGACATGCTGCTTTACAAATAATCGTATAATCTGGCATATACTCAAAAACTTATTTAAATTATACCTTACTATTACAATTACAAAAGTAAAGGAACCGAGACAAAACTTGTAATAATTATTAGGAAGTTATAGAAGGGGAATAACATTACGATATTTGAAAAAAAAAACAGCGCTATGTCTAGTAATGGTTAAGCATAGTATTAATATTTAAAAATATAAATTGTCAAACTGTGCGGTTTACCATCTCAATTATTGAACCATTAATAGAGCTATCCTTTCATGTATAAAACACCGAAATACATTTCTATTACTAGAAAGGTTACAAAACAATATAAAAAGTTAAAAATATTATCGCCGAGTGTCTTTCAACTTTATAATTATTAATTAATAGTCACTTCATTATGTTTATACATATTTTACCGTTTTATTTGTTAACACAAAACGTTAAGATAGCCGGCAAGAAGGTATTTTGTGCATCCACTTTCACCAATATAAGCACGCCAATAGATTGCATCGCGGAGTAGAAAATGTACGAACGCCCGGATTATCTCGAAGATTGTCCGTCGACTGCAAATATTCACTTAAAGCTAATAAAATAAACAGATTAATGATGGACAGTTGTTATATACGCTTTGGAATTTTTATATTTTTAGAAGCGTCTGTATTTATTTTCGAACCAATACCTACCAATATTTCATTGCTTGCAAAACCGGTACGTAACAGTAATAATAAAAATATATTCAAATGTTATAGATAGAAAGAGAAAATATATTTTCGTAATTTAACTTAAAATCATTCGGTAAGAGGTACTAGAAGTTTTGATGATACTTTTACCTCTGTATTGGTTGTTGGAACATAATACATGTATTTTAAATTATGAACTATGAATTGTTTGACCGATCACCATGAAATTTGTCACAACTAAGTTTTTTTTTATGTATAAGGTTTTTATGCTATACATTCTATTAAAATTCGTCAATAGATGGCGCATCAGCACATCTACTTCTATACCGATCAGACGTCATGAAAATTAAATACGGAGAATATTTACACAATATCGATCTTTATATAAATCTACTGTTTTCATAGTAACAAATGATAATAGACAGAAATAATAATAAAAACTTGGACACACATATAATTTTATCTACCAATTCCAATGAGTTTCAACTAATACATACAGATATTATAAAAATCAAGTATTTTACAATGACTTCTATTGTCAATTTATAGAATTACTTTATTTAAACCTCTCCATACATAAAAAAATTTAATTGGACCGATTTACGTGGGCAGGTTAACGCATACCAATATCATGAATGGACATGGTTATAAAAGTACCAGTACAATAGAGCTCATTGAAAAAAAAAAATCTATATATATCTTAACAAAAGCTAATTATGGTGAAGAACCTAACTTGATAGTAACAAAATAAGCTTTTAGACGAATAGTTGAAATTTCATATTGATTTCACAATAATCATTTGGGCATGTGTGTTTAATATTTATAATTATTTATTGGATTTCATATTTTTAATAATAGGTATATAAAGTATTAAGACAATGGGATTTTTATACGTGTGTCCGAAAGCTTGTAACAAAGCTTAAGACACAAATATTAAATTAAGACACAATATATATAATAGCAAACAATGTTTTAGATCCGAAGCGAGTGGAAGGTTCGAGTTTCACGACCTTCGATTCTGTACTCGATTTCCAGCGTCGCCGTTGACGTCGCCACCCCGGCGCCTATTTCAACTTTTCTGCAACTCCGTATCATGCATACGAGGAAGTATTTATCGTATATACATGCATTTAATTCAGGGTTACGATAGGAATGCGGAATAAGGCTGTTAAAGCATTGACATCAATTAATAAAAAGGAACGAGTCTTCTTAGTATATTTTAATGTAACGAAAAAAAAAAAAACTGAATGCGCATTTTCAGCGCCTAGCAATACCGCCGAAGAGAAATCTAAGAGCGTTCGATTTTCGATTCGAAAAAAGGTAAACACGAATTCACAATTGGCCAGACGAAAAAGAACGCACGTCCGTCGCTTTGTAGCAGTCGCGTCGTTGCCTTAGATGTGCACTGCGCGTGAGTCATCATCATACGGCATGGCATGCCGGCGCGCACCATGCACCGTGTGTCAACCACCTATTTATGTCGCAGGACGAAGCGCAAATAAACAGCATCAAAGGGAAGCCAGATTCCTTCTGGCGCATTGAACGAAAGCAAAGAGAACAACCACCCTTGTCTACGGATGACTTATTTTTCGCTAATATACACAGATAAACACGATTCACTAGCGGATGAAGTAATTGAGCTGCTACTGTGATTGATATTCAAGTCAATTCACACATTAACATAGTACATATTTTTGCACTATATTTTATATAAACTTTACGTGAAAAGTATCTTAATTACGTCCATAATTAGGTAAAAGCATTCTCGGTTCAGTTAAAATCTGGGTATTTATTAGCCTCTATATAGCCTGAAAGATATAAATTTGCATACACTATACATTATATCATCATGATCTTATAAAATTATTTAATGACTATTGTAAGAGATTTCAATTTTATAATTGGTACCTATTTTGTCACTTCTGGAGTCACAAGTGGAACAATTGTACCTAAAATAAGGTTCTCTTATAAAATATGACAGTTTTTACAAGGAAATAAACTATATCACTAAGTAAAAAAATTAAAAAATCCGTTCATTGAATTTTATATGAATATTGCATATGATTTTAATAATTATTCTTATAATTGACATTCAAGGCCTGCATTTTCATTAATCATCTTTTTATATAGGTATATAAATACTAGATAACGAGTTATTTTTAATGTCCATGTCTAGTTTCATAATTAAAATCGAAACTGTAATGCAAAAGTAGCTAAAATTGTTTAATTCAATTAAATAGGCATTAATATGATTTATAATTGCTGATAAACTTCAAAATATAGTAAGACTAGCCGACCCGTGCCCACTTCGTTGGGCGGTAATGGGCATTATCAAGCTACAACTTTTCTCTAGAACTCAATCATATATGTCTCATAATTAAGGCAGCGTTCGTAAGAAACGTTTTCGTTCGACCATTTTTCTCCGACTCCCCAGATATTACCCCCTACAACCTCACAAACTTTACCTCTTTATAATATTAGTATAGATTATATATAATATAATTAGTTAATAGCTTCTGCCCGCGAATTCGCACGCGTGGACACGCGTGGAATAGTTATTTTGGGCTAAGACGCAGGGAAAGCTGAATAGGAAGGAAAATATACCCCGATTTTAAAACATTTTTCATTGTTGCTCCGCTCCTATTGGTCTTAGCGTGATGATATGTAGCCTATGACACTCATAAATAACGTGGCTTTATATTGGTAAAAGAATTTTTAAAATCGGTTCAGTAGTTCCTGAGATTACCCCGTACAACGTCACAAACTCACAAACTTTACTTCTTTATAATATTAAGTATATAAATTATAGTCCCTGCCCGCGACTTTGTCCGCGTAGTAATAGTTACTACTCTAGGCTAAAGCTGACACACAGCAGAAGCTCTCAAAAAAAAAATCTCTGTTTTGAAACATTTTTCATGTGCTCCGTTCCTATTGACCTTAGCGTGATGATATATAGTCTATAACCACTCTCGATGAATGAGCTATATAAAACTGAAATAATAATTCAAATCGGTTCAGTAGTTCCTGAGATTACCCCTTACAACGCCACAACGTCACAAACTCACAAACGTTACCTCTTTATAATATTAGTATAGATAGTATAGATTTAGTCAACAGACCCTTCTGTCCTATCCAGTTATAAACTGTATATAAATGTGTAAATAGGATAAAGTAGCACCAGTGCACTCTAACATTAACCAATTATTTTTTTAACTTGTTTATTAAGGGTAATTTAATGTCATAATTTAAAATTATTCATTAGCTTTTTAAGGCATTAAAAATAAAAAGTATACAAGAGTTTAATCACAAAAAGCTGTAAAAAAATTAAATAATACCTCTATTGTAATTATGATTCAATAAAAAACATGGATATTTACTTTTAAATTAGCAATGAGGTTAAGGTAGATTCTGAGAATGTAAAACTAGACTAGAAGCCAAAGAATGATGTCTCAATTAAATAAAAATTATAATATGCTTCATGCTTATAATAAGATTACTTCACACATTTAAAATTGTTGTAGTGATTAAGTAACTAATTATTATTTACCTCAAAATTTCTAATTTTATGTTACATTTATAATAGCCAAACCTTTAATTCATAATTTCTTACAAATTAAAACCACTTCAGAATGAAAATCATAGCTTTTTTTATACATAATCAGATAATTTGGTGTTTATTCAAAATATGAGATATTTAGGAATCTAGTTCGGAATTCTCATAGAGAAGTAGTATTTTGTGTTTATAAAATATAATTATTCTATTACTATAAATTTGTTCTTTATTTTTAGTCAGCACTTTAACAATCTTTAATTAGCTTTAAGTTTACTATTGTATTTTGAATTATGTATGAAAAGCTGTTGATATTCCTTTGAATAAATAAATAAAAAATAATTTACTTTGTATTTAAAAATGAGACTTTAACTGGGTTTTAATTAGAATATTGCTTGATTTAATCAGATACGAAATTAAATCAAAATATTTAAATAATAATGGTATCTAAACCACTTCTGAATGACTGTCCCGTGAAGCTGTCAAGGCCTTCCTAGGCCAATAGCTAGTCAGTTAAAAAAACCACTTCTAAATTGTATGTAGTGGGACATCAATGCTTGATAAATAGCAATAAAGTAGTAATTATAAATAATATATCTGAAATCTATACATTCTACCTTTAATAAAAAAAAAATTCAGTTGTAGTAATCTATATATATATATAATAAAAATTCAGTTGTAGTTATCTATATATATATATATATATATAGTAATAATAATAGTAATTCTGAAATTATAGCATTTCTTATGTATCTGCACTGTATCACTTGAATGTGTTAATGTTATATTTTTAATGACACTTTAGTAAAAAAATATTTCTCTTTTACTAACAGATTGTTCTACAAAATTATCCAAGTATAAGATAATTTCAAATCTATAACTCAAGTAGAACTCAAGAAAGTAAATGTACTCACCTTTCATCCTCTGGAGGTGCTGGCTGTGGGTCATCCTTGCCATCACCTATGTCTCCTGCCTGCAGCACGTCAGCACTAACGTCTGGAGCACCACTATCACACGCATTCACATTCACATTGCTCATCACTGTGCCACTGATTGCATGAGACACTACCGCATTCACAGGGCTACCAAAGCCTTGACTATCATGTACTGGAGCTGCCGTATTAGTGACATATGCACCTGAGCTCACCGGCATCGAAACAACTGGCGAGTTAGTTCCTGACACAGTCGCCTCCACAGGGGCTACATTGCTTTGGGACATTACAGGCACCACACCGCCATAACCCAGACCCATGTTAGTCTGAGACTGCACCACATTAGGATGTACAGCACCTCCCATTCCCACTGGCATACTGGGTTGCATAGACATAGGAATATTTTGGTGGGCTAAGGAAACAGATTGGTTTGACACATACTGTACACCTCCCATTTGTCCCTGAGCCCCAACTTGTTGTGGTAACATGTTCTGCTGCGCCATGTGCTGTCCGACCGGTATCTGCTGGCCCACATTAGCTTGCTGCATGTATATAGGATCTGAGGCGGGTATCTGCATACTAGGCTGATTCCCGTCTAGCGTCATCTGCATATTCTGTGGTGCAGCGGCCAACATTTGCAAGTTCCCTTGGGGTACATTTCCTTGTTGAGATGCCATATTGTGCACTGTTGTGGTTTGCTGCTGTCCAGCCAAGCTTTGGAGATTCGCGGGCAAAGTGGAACCCTGAGGTTGAGTAACCATTGGCTGAAGGTTGGTAGGCAGGGTCGCACCTTGCTGAGAAGTGACAATATTTGTTAACACCTCTTGAGGTAATGTTTGACCCTGTTGGGTTATTTGAGATTGTTGAGTGTGATATTGAGGAACATTGTGTTGAGGCTGAACCATCTGTTGTTGTGTTGAAGACATGTTTGTATTTATCATGGATTGTGGATTTGGCTGTTGATTGACAGCTTGATTATACTGTTGCTGAACACTAGATATGCCTTGTTGTTGCATCTGAGGGTGCATACCGGTTACAACAGACTGCTGAGGTTGTGATTGGAGCTGGTGCATTTGAGTTTGCATTTGTGGAATTTGTTGATTGGCGCTTGCCAACTGCGGAGGTAATTGCATTGGCTGCATGTGGTTTGGCATTTGTTGATTCTGTAAAGCTTGAATTTGAGCTTGGCTTGGTAAATGCTGAAGTTGGGCTTGTTGAGGTCCCATTGACTGCTGTCCTTGCAAATGATGACTCTGTCCCATATTAGGAATCGGAGCTTGTTGCATATGCAATTGTTGTGGATTAGTTTGACCCGGCATCTGTTGCATTTGCATTTGTTGCAATTGTGGTTGCTGACTGGCTACTTGAGTCATTTGTCCTTGATTTGGCATTGCCTGCATCTGTGGCATTTGCTGTTGCATTTGTTGCATATTAGAAATCTGTGCTTGAGGCATGTGTTGATTCATCTGTTGAATTTGCTGATTTGGCATCTGTTGCATCTGCTGTGGAATCTGTTGATGCATGGGAATCTGCTGCATTGCAATTCCTTGTGACTGAGCAATAACTTGTTGTAACTGATGCTGTGGAAAACTTTGTGGAATTTGTTGTACTTGCTGCTGTTGAGGTGGTTGAGGATGGTTTTGAGCAGCATTTTGCATAGTTATGTGTGTCATGCTCTGAGTATGTTGCTGTGCCACCTGCTGATTAGCCTGTAGGTTTTGATTTGGGATTTGCTGTGGCATTTCTAAAGGCGGAGACTGCACTGATACTGACTGATTTACTGGCATCTGTTGCACTACATTGATAGGCTGAGTTAGTGACTGACCTGGTGAAGCCATAGGGAATTGTTTCTGAAGTGCTTGTTCTAATTGCTGAACAGTAGGTGCATTTCCTTGAAGGTCCATCTGCACTTTATTTGTCAGATCATTAGACATTTCATCATGCTGGCTGTCGTTAAGCACTACACCACTGTCTGGTGCCTGTAACGTATTTGTTTCTGTAATATCTAAGTTGTTATTTAATGTTATAGGTGCATTTTGTTGAGTTGTAGTGTGATCCAAATAATCCATACACATCCATCTGCCTCTGCGGAATGGTTCCGTGCTTTCAATTTTAACAACTTTAAATCTTTCATTTCTAACATGTTCTTGTATTTCTTTCATACCTTCCTGTGGTTTGGCATTTCCTATGAGATTGATAATGCTGCCGGCACCAGCGTTTGTGACGCTCACATGCATGTCATTAACTTCTGTATTATTACTATTTGGCACAGTTCCTTGATTGTTGGCGTTGTCCTGGCCGACGATGGCAAGCCCGTATTGCGAGCTTGTCGGGATAACGGGCGCGCAGCCTAGCGACGCACTGGAAGCGTTGTAAAACACGTCGTCTTTAGAGAAGGTATCCTCCGAGAAACTTGGTGTTTCATTCTCAATGTCGGTCACTCTCGATATATCGTCGGTGTGAGATTCATCTAGATCGTCGGCGGAGTCCTCGCCAGCATCAGTGCTCACCCGAGAGCCGACTGTCACACTGGTGATCTGAAATGAAGATATTTTCCTTGGGTTATGGGCAGCTTGCAGACTCGTTGGGTGAGTCACTCCCTTCTCCGACTCGTTGAGGCGAAGAGATTCGCTCGTTGTACGATGTACGACGTTGTTATACTTGTTTTTCTCACTAGTTTTATGTGACTTTTGAATCAGATTGTCAGCCATTATGCCGTCCGAACCGAATGACTATCTAAAGAAAATTTCACTGTTTATTGGCTTCAGAGACATTTGACAGACTTTTCAATCACAATAATCTATGGAATATAAAATCATTGTACACTCACAATTTCACAAACACTGTAATTTAACTATTTTTATCCTCAAAATTCATTAGTAAACACATATAGTTGAGAACATCCTTCAGACGGCAGCAACATGGCGGCCATTTATGCGCAATGCATTATGGTTGACAATTTGCAGTGAACTATAGACATTCTAGACTGTGGTTGTAAAATGATAATAACCGTTACTAGATGGCAGTAATTACAAAAAATCACACGTTACATGCTATTAAAGAAAATTTCTTAACTAATATTTATCATAATATTTTACTATTTTAAATTTATTTCTATAATTGTGCTACTAGTTTTATAAATCATAATAGTTTGCCATAACTAATATTCCATCTCATTTATTAATTCTAAAGAGATTTTACAAAAAGCTTGATTAGCCAGTACTAAGTTTAAATATACATGTCTTATCAATGTATAAATTACCTAGCAATAAATCATTCATTAGTGTACATAATAATAATCATTTTCTACCAATAAATCTTTTAAGGTGATTTATTTATGATTTTGTTACTAATTATTAATTTTACGTATATTAGCAATTGGCAATAAAGAATAATATAACATTAAGATTCAATAACTAGCATTTCGAAATATGTTGTAGTACCTACTTACGTTTAATAGGAGAAAATACTCTATCTAACAGTGTACACTGAGTTTGACTATTCACCAATAGATGTCGTTCTATAATGTTAAAAACGATCAGGACATTGAATAATAGATGGCATAGTAAAAAACATAAAAATGTATATAATTTTAGGATTTTTTGCTTGAACTGACTACGCTGACGATGACTGATTGGTCTGACGGGTCTTCACAGCTTCAATGAACTACGTAATACATAATTGAAAAGCAGAACTTCATAGGAAATTTAATATTACTTATCGTTTCAAAATTTAGGTCTCTTAACAATAACTCTTTAATAAAATTAAGAATGACGACTTCATTTTGAAATAAATATATAAAATAAAACGATATTTTTTGTCTTTTTTGTCTTCATAACTTCAAATCAAAATAATTAATTAATTAAGAATTCTAAAGAAATTTCCTAAATTAGTGAGGAATGGATCTCTATTCTTTCTATCTACTAGAGTAGGCAATAGTGTATAAAAACTAGTGTTTTACTTATTATGTAAATATCATTGAGATCTATTACTTATATAAAATATATCATTGTAAGTGGAGGATTCTCTGTACGTTACTTTTAAACAACGTCGTAATTGACACATGTGAATTGAATTCTCAACATGTTATTTATTTTATATCATATTTTATTTTTACAAAATTCAATTAATGCTTTATCCATTATTTTATTTTTTTAGTATATTGGAAAAGTTACTCACATGTCAAAATGGCAGAAAGATTCGGCTCAAAACACTTTATGAAACTAAAGGTCCGAATCAAGAAGCACCCAGGCTGACCCCAGCGATTATCGGCAAGGTCTTCAGATCGTCAGTCGATTTACTCAACATCCCCACCAATCTCCATGACACTTCTTAAACGAAGGTAATTTGCTATTATTTGTAAATTGGTGTAGCGAGGCGACGTCCGCCGCGAAACGACAGCGTCACAGTCGCTCGGGAGCACGGGACTCTCCCTGGTTCTCCCGTCGACTCAAACACCACTCGTGTTCGAAATCGTCAGTGAGAAATCGGGCTTATGTAAACAATCGTCACAACCGACAGTCTGAACTACCGATCCGAGCGGCAGTCGATAAGATATACTCAGAGGATAAACATATTTCTAAAGAAAATGTAAATGAGTACGTCTAAGACATGGCAAAATCTGTTGATATAAAGAAATACAGTGAAGACGACGGTACAATGGACGGAGACAGTGATGAAGAGTTGGGATGTGTCGGCAGGTTTATGGTCTGGATGCGTATAAATCCTAATTTAATTATGTTAAAAGTGACACTTTTTGTGATGTACGGAGCAACAGCTTCTCTTCTTCCATATCTAACTATACACATGCAAAGCATAGGACTCACTGTGCCAGAAATTTCCTTTGTGTATTTAGCTTTGCCATTCACGACGTTCTTGAGTCCACCGATAACTGGTAAGTTTCTCTTCAAAATAATAATACTAATATTATTAAAAAATAAATAACAATCACTGTACTCATTTAAGGATTTCTGGTGGACCGTTTTGGTGAATACAAGCCCGTCGTGATCACAGCTTTGATTCTTAATGCCGCGTTTCATCACTCCCTGCTTCTGATTCCTCATCAGGAAACGCCGGGAGTAATGCCGTCAGCGTACGTAATGCGACATCCCATCACAAATAGCGTTGAGGTATTTTTTTAAATAAATTCATAAATTTTGATGAAGTACGATGAAACAAAGTATCACTGCATGTACCAAAGAATTTAAGCAAATCGTAGTCATCCGGCCTGAAGGCGAATTAACTAGAAGTGTCTTGTGATCCTGTATGTTTAAATTGGGTTAGGTAAGAGAATTAAGCGAAATTTATGCACATTGGAATTTGCCCTTTAATGGTGATATGGTCCATCCGTTTTAGTTAAAATGAAAACGATGTGCTACGTCTACTTTAGTCCTTAATGGCCGAGACCGAATTGTCACATGTAGTTGTACTATTTGATAAATGGAAATAAATTGCTTGTTTAAAGCCCCTCGCAAGCGTTGTGCTATTTATAACGATATTTTACTAAAGATTAACATCATAATAGAGAAATGATTCTGGTATGATAACGATGTTAAAATGATAGCACTTTGTCACATTGAAAATGTTACTATTGTGCAAATAGTAAATCAAGTGAGAGACTATGTTCATTTATAGTATTAATATTTTAGATTTGGTGGAGTCCCTGTCCTAGTAGAGAATGTCCAGACGAGGATGAAACTGTAGATTTCGTTTTGGATCGTTGCACTGATCACTGCATGTTGGATAGACCCACTGCCAGCCCTGTTACTGAAGCAGCTGAAAACGATGATAAGGACGACTTAGATTTTCATATTAGTCATAAAATTCAACCACCGAACCTGTCTAATAGCAGGTAACAATTTGTATTTAATTATTACATATATGATTGTTCTTCGTTTGTATTCTTTTAATTTTATCCCATGGGTTTTGTTAAGTTGGTATTTAAACTAAACAAAATGATAACGACATAAACCAAGCAAACTGAAATTTTATAAGTGGTAAGCCTTCCGAGAAACTTCCTGTTGCGAAAACTGTGGGAATCATGATGATTAAATATTTGTTAGTGTATAAGGAAATTATATAATTAAAAATGTCTGGTAAGTATCCCAAAGTACTAAACAAAATTGAATATTAAAACTAGAAAATTACACACAATGTTGAAATTTAGTTCATACGGTAATAGAGCATTCCTGGTCCAATATAAACTGGTCCAATACAAAGTTAATAGGAAAAATCTAAACTGTTGTTGGTAAGATCTGATTAGCATTTGGTATTGTGGTTTCCCTCGTATTCACCAGAAAGTATAAGTTCTTGTTTTGCAATACAGCTTAGAATAATCAAAATTCTATAGAAAATATTGAATACGAAAAAAAAATGACATACCTATTATTCTATTATATTTCAAGTTACCTAAACATGACTGAAAGCGATGAAGACTATAATGACGCTGCATTTTTCTTAATTGAAGTTCATGATGACCTCGGTGAACCCAAAGAACAACTCGGAATCGAAATGGAAAGAGTAAGTATTCATCTCAACAAAATTTAAAGCTTATATTAATCTATTATGTCTTTAAATAATTCCAATATAATTTCATTTCAAGTTATGCAAGTGTTATAATATTATATAGAGTATCTAATTTAACGAATTAATAGATATACGTATTACAAAATCGAACTATATCATATGTATTGCAGGATGAAGACGATCCTGTGACAGATTTCAGATCGAGATTTGGTGAAAAGCTTCTAATTGCTCAACGGGTTAATATAACAGCATTAGATAAAGAGGATTTGAGATGCGGTGGTCTAGTTATGTTGCACAATATGACTAAACTATCTCAACACAGACTAGAGATTCTTTCTGCTGATTGCATGGTACAGAAATGCGATTTCAGGTAATGATAATGTACGACATTTAAAATTATCAACAATATTTATAATAATCACATGTAACTTAAACTATCTGTAGGCCAATCTCTGTGTTTCATAAGGATTTATAAGCCATCTACTTAACATTTATCATCTGTTTGCACATACGATATCTGTCTAAAAGGTAAATTATCTTTGGAATATTACAGAAGAGGCGGCCCAGACATATGCCCACCGGATTACAAAGAGAGTGATGATAAAACCTTCTATATTTATTTCTTCCTACGTTTTATGGGTACTATTATGTTATCTGCTGGAGTTACAATCATGGACCCTATAGCTTTGACGATGATACAGAAATACGGTGGCGATTTTGGCAGGGAACGATTATTTTCTAGTATAGGAATGGCTATATTTTCACCTATTACCGGCATGCTTATAGATATGAGAAGTAAACAAGTGGGTATGTATTGTACCATCTCGTAATTCTTATCAGTAATGTCAATACTTAATACATGTTTACATAAATTTGTTGATTGCAGGATACACTGACTATTCAGCAGCGTTTTATACATATGACGTGCTACTTTTGATATCAGCCATTACGGTAGCTGTCATGCCTCTTGGAGCTAAATTGCCTGCGGACAACTTGCTTAGGGATTTGGTCAACATTATCAAAATGCCCCATATAATAATATTTATATTTTTCCTATTTGCCTTAGGAAATTTCTGGGGATTTATCGAATCTTATCTGTTTATATATTTGAAGGAATTAGGGGCACCCAATTTTCTGTTAGGTAAGTTTCGTAATTCACATTACATTCTTAGTAGTTGTAATAAGTTAATCTATGTTTGGTTTTATCTGATTTTCGTTTAACGCGGCCGATAATGGAAATATTGTTAAAGCTCTTGTGATGATTTGTCATTTTTTTAATGTAAAAATCATTTTTTTCATCTAGCGTTATATAAAACAAGTAATTGTCTAATTATTAATTACCATATCTTTCAAATCAATACCATCCGAGAAAAATCCTTGAAGCCTCTGTTATTATTTACAATATCAAGTGCATTTAATGTCCAGGAATAACCGTGACCGTGGGTACTCTGAGCAGCATTCCGTTCCTGTATGGAGCGGATGCCATCACAGCTCGTATTGGTCATGTAAACGTCATCATCGTCGCGTTCTTCTCCCACGCTGCTAGACTCGTTGGCTACTCCTTCATTGAGTAAGTATTATTTACCTCTTTATAAATTACTGCACTTATTGTTTGCATTTATATAGATTGTGATTCAACCTAGTCTGTACGAGTTACCCTTATGAATATATTCATTTCCCATTTACCGGTGCTCGTTATTTCGATCACTTGTAAATGTCAATTTACATCAACAAGCAATTTCCACCGTCGACATAATAAATTACTTGTATTACGAGAAACTGAATTAATGGGCACTTATAATATATCACTTACTGTCACTACAAATTATCGGTTATCAGATATAGAATATTGCACCCACTCTACTCAAGAATAATAAACAATATAATAATAAATAATAATAATTTCGACCCTGGCAATGCCACTTTTGATATAAAATAAATAGTACATTTATGAATGGAAACCCAATCTTGTCGATACAACCAAGAAGTTTTATAATGAAAATCCCAAAATGCCAATTTAAGTTTCTGTAAATCGGCTTAGTATATCTAAAATATGAGATAGTGTTAAATATGAAAAGACCAATACTACTATTTTTAATGCTTATAATCTCTCTACTATAGTATCATGTAACGCTGAAACATCAACGTTTCTTATTTAATTAAAACTAATAAGGAAACGTAGAAATAGAAGTAGACTGTTCTGAAATATCAGTAGACACGTGTAATCAAATATAAGACGAATTAATTCAGGTTAGTTACTTCATCCTTAGGCATTATAACACAGTTTACAAGATTATTGTATTTCCGACGATATAGCATTGTCAAGTTTATGAGCACAACGATGTTGAGTGGGACGATATCAAATGCTTGAGTACGTATGAGTACATGATACATAAGTTTCCGTATTCTGTGGCCACTTTTGACACTTGGTACATTATTGAATTAGCATTAACCTATGTAATTTTAATATGTATCTTAATATACTCGCATTTGGCGACAACACACAGTTTTGCAATTATAAGTCTCATATTTCTGTGTTTGTACTAGTGCAACTTGTGGATATTATCTTGCCATAAACCTTAATAAATTATGGGTGTAACAAAACATATTAAAAAAATAGTAATAGCTTCTCGGTGAAAATTTTGGTCTTCGCTATATGTTATATGAAAAATGAAAAAAAATATATGTATCAACAAGAATGTTACTTTTTTTTCTTTTTTTTATAGTAGCACGGCAAAATGACTGCGCACTGTGCCTGATGGTAAGCACAGTACAATCCAAAAACAATGGCGACCACTGAGTGACACACTATCCATCGCCGGTCGCCGCTGTCATGCCGGCCTGCAAAAAGCTGGATATGCACAGGCTGATCCCGAAACGCGACCCGCAGAAGCGAATCTCTATGACGGGCTTTTTCGCCATATACATGGTGGTTGCGACTCAGTCAGGCTGTAAAACCCTACCACCCCGCTTTCGCCATTGCCTAGTTCGTTATTCAGCAGGGTGCACCACGTGCAGGTGAGTTTGGCTTGGATGTTTCAAGTCTTAGATGTTAGTCCATTACACCCCAAAAATCCTTAACTTTAATCAAGAACTGTATAGGCTGAGAAGAATTAAAATCACATAACATTACAACATAATTGAAAGTTGTTTACAACTCATTTACGTATGTACGATTGTTACAATTTTTAGGAATTCTTGGTGGTGTTTCCCGTTTGAGGCTATGGAATCTTTGTCCGTTCACTTGATGTGGGTCGCGGCCGCTACATACTGCGCTATGTTGGCCCCGAAAAGCCTATTAGCAACATTGATCGGCGTACTTGGCATGGCGCATTTCAGTCTCGGTAAGTGAAAATCTATACATATAATAAAAATGTAAATCTAACGTAACTGTAATTTATCGATTTTCGTTAAAAAAAACTGTTGCAGGTGTCTAAGAATAAGGAATAAAATACATTTCAATCATTTTTAGAAATGTCTGTCTTTCTGTCTGTTTGTACGAACACGCATCACTGCAAAAGTATAGGGTTTTATCATGAGCGCAGAGTATTTTAGCAATGATGCATGTTCATACAAACAGACAGACATTTGTAAAATTGATTGAAATGTATTTAATTACTTACTAGCTGTGTCCATGAATCCTTCCTTATAACATGGGGAAATCCCTTATGGATACGCCACCCTCCCGGGGGAGAGGGTGGGTTATGTCCGAGTCGCACGGACTAAAACCCCACGATGTACCGACAAACCGTTTTGTGGGGGCGGCAAGGGATCGTTCAAGCTAATCAACCTTGTAGAGCCGCCGGGCTCCTACCTATAGAGGGACAGACCGGGTACACACCGGCTGCCCCCACTCGTCCACCGGACCTGTGCAATGTTGGAATCTAATGTAAAGAAACAGTAACAAAATCTTCAGAATTTATTAATGTATGAAAGTCCATTTACTTATCTATTTATCTCTCGTACTTAAGTCGCATTGTCATCAAAATTACAATAACTTTTGATAGATTGGACCGATTTTAATGAAACAAAGATTAAGTTATTCTCGAGAATATACTTTGATTTTCTTGTTTTATTGTGAACCCAGTACTTTAGCAGTGATGCGTGTAACAAACAGACAGACTTTTCTAAAAAAATATTGAAATGTATTCTATTACTTATTCCTAGACACCAGCAACAATTTTTTTTTCACGAAAATCTAAAATGTACAGACACGTTAGATTTACTTTCTTATTATATGTATAGATATCACCCAAAATATAATGGTATATGCGACACATACGTACACATAAGTTTTTAAAATATCTTTCCATCTGTGAGCTACTTCGACGTGTGTCGCTTCAGCCGTTACGTCACGAAAATAATGCATAATGTGATAATTTACAAACATTACAAATGCAGACGGTGTCGCGGGAGGATGCTAGTCTATACATATGAATAAATATTACCTACAATAACTTCTGAAAGAGTAGATTCTATTACCTGGGGTAAATATAACTACGCTTGTAAAAAAAAATGTAGAACTTAAGTAATCATGATAAAAATGTAATTAAATAGGAGATTCGCTATTAATTACAATAAAACACGTGGTTTCTATGAAATAAAAGAATCATTTTCATGCAAAAAAAAAATTGCCGCCAACAGTCAGTCTAATATGTAATGTATACTTATTACTCGAGTTTGATAAATCTTCATGTGTAAGGGGAAAACATAATATCAAATATGTAACGTAGACTTTGTATCATTACAAATGATTGTAAACAAGAAAACATAGGACTAGTAATAAAAAAAAAGTTTAATTAAGATAAACGCTAATTATCTTCCATCTCTTTGTAAACATTTAAAAATTAAAACCACAGCGTGTTACAATTTACATAAAGATTTCAATTCTGATAACAACATTGACGTCACTTCATAATTTTGAGATAAAATTGTACATTATTAAAGGTCGATTGATCTCAAATTTATCATTGTCGCTTCATTATCCTAACCTTTCTACAAACTACATATTACATTCTACAATAGATGCCCAATGGTTTCATAACTACGTGTAGAATAATGCAATACATTGTAACACAAACATTATTAAAGTTTTTAATATAATATTCGAGTAGTTTTCGTTTATTCGAATACTAGTTTTGATCGCGGCTTTGCTTACGTAATTGTGATCTATCCTTCAGCACATTTTGTCCCGATGATAGGTGCTTTTCTATATTCCTGAGAAGATTCAAATGTCGTGATGATCGGTTGAATAGGTTGTAAATGTAATAAATAAACAAACAAACTCACTTTCGCCTTTATAATATTAGTTAGGATGCGTACTACATAATTTGATTCACCGATGGCAAGTAATATCTATAAAATGAACTATAATCAAATTTGATATAAATGAAAAATAGACTTTTAAGAGCTAGAAAAATGTTTTAAAATTTTTTATTGTTGTGAAATTGAACTCTACTACATTCAAATGTCGTGATGATCGGTTGAATAGGTTGTAAATGTAATAAATAAACAAACAAACTCACTTTCGCCTTTATAATATAATATTAGTTAGGATGCGTACTACATAATTTGATTCACCGAAGGCAAGTAATATCTAAAAAATGAACTGTAATCAAAGTTGATATAAATGAAAAATAGACTTTTAAGAGCTAGAAAAATGTTTTAAAATTTTTTATTGTTGTGAAATTGAACTCTACTATTAAATAATACGAATCACTTTAATATATTTTTATAGTACTGTGTCATTATGATTATGAACAGGGCGAGGGAGTGGAAGCTTTGGAGGGGGACTTCTCATCGCTTCACTCGGGACTAGGGAGGCTTTTCGTTATATGGGTTTGATAGCTTTCCTCGGCGGAGTCTTGTACGGTTTGCTGCATTATTTCTGGCTTAGAAAAATTAACATGAAAGGCATGCAGGACGCTTGCGATCCGGATACAGGTACCTTGTGTATTTTTATAATATAAAGTTTATAGCTATTTTGTGTTTACTGATAAACCCACTAAAATATATGAATTACTTCATAGAAATTGGTTTATATTACCCTTATAATTTAACGGTATATAATTTAACATTCTTCTAAGCAAAACAATAAGTTATTATCTAGAATATGTATTGTGCCTATTTTCTACACTTTGGAATTAAACTTAAATGATCGTCTATAAAGCAGAGTAGTAGTAGTAATTTAATAATTCCAAATTAAATCTGAGTAAATAATATGAAACTATGTATAATCTATTTTATTTCTGTAAAAAAACCTTTAAAAACGTAATAAAACACTCAGTTCTTTAAGTTTTCATATACAGAGCTTACTCTTTACCTTTTCTAAAATTTTAATATCATATAAAACGTCAAAAAACCTATATTACTAAAATGATATTTTGTTTTTGTGTTAATAATTTACTTGTAAATTGTAGAATAGACTATCATGCTATATTAATATCGATATATGGATTTATAAAATGCTACTCTTGCTTTTATTCATATACTTATCTTCTTTGATGATATTTTTTGGTATATAAGTAAGTTTTTTTTAGAAAGCGGTGAAGGTGACAAGTTGAATGTTGAACCTCTAAGGAAGGATGCTGAAACCATGGTATCACTTGAAAGGCTGCACATGATTACAAGGTTTAACCCCTTAGGTTCTCTTCATTCTTTACCGAGAGGTTCAAGATCAAGGGTAACTATAGATAATCTAATTTAACTGATATTATATATTTTAATTTTATAATTAAATTTCAACTTGGATATAAATTTTAGTGACGTTACTAAATTACCCTATTTATTTATAAATAGCTTTATTGTTTACTAACTAATACCCGCAAGTTTGTCTGCGTTGTTCTACGCATATGCACGGCACAGCTTGCCCTTTTTTACAGTAAGAAAATAAATATCAATGAGGCGTAGTGCTTAAAAAAATTTAGTTTATTAAATCTTGGATAACCTTATATTTAATAAGGATATCACGTTTTTTAGATAAAACTTAGTGTCTGACAAGTAAAACGGGTTTTTGCTGGGTAGTAGGGTTTTACAGCCTGACTGGGTCGCAACCACTATGTGTATGGCGAAAAAGCCCGTCATAGTGATTCGCTTCTGCGGGTCGCGTTTCGGAATCAGCCTGTGCATATCCCTCCTTTCGCAGGCCGGCATGACAGCGGCGACCGGCAATGGATACTGTGTCACTCGGTGGTCGCCATTGTTTTTGGATTGTACTGTGCTTACATGCAATCATTTTACACACCTACATAAAAAAAATAATTGAAATCTATCTGGTAGTTTTTGTGTGATCATTTTATTTATTTAGAAGTTTAATAACTTTTGAGTCTATGTAAATATTTTTTCATTTTTAAGTAGTATAAAACACGTATTTTTCATAGAAAAAAAGTGAATATATGAGATTAAAAATAATTGGACGATATTTCTTTTTCAAGGCGTATCTATCATAGCCTTAAATGTGTTTTTTAATTTTAGTTTTCCCAAGGCGATATAAACGAATGTCGGAGTCGCAGCGGTAGCAATAGTCAAAGACGTGGAAGCAATTATGAAGGATCTGCATCCAAAGTAGACATACTTCGTTCTGCCCTAGAAATAAGCAACCAGCATGGCAAAAGTCATATCTCTAATCCCGTTTTATCAAGCTCCAACAGATCAACGCATCCTTATAAGGTTAGTAAAGTACTTTAAGAGTATTTAAATAATACATTAACTCGTATTAAAACCGAATTTTTAATACTGTAAGTTAAATCGTTTTAAATAATTATAGCTACAAGCCCGTCATCGCCAGGGTATACTAATAAAGAAAATTATTTTAAAAAATAACTTCAACTGAAAAGTTGAACGTTGATCTGTCAATAGCTTTGAACATCTCCGTATTGTCTCATTAAATTAAATAAAAAAATAATTTCAACTGAACAGTTAAAGGTCATTCTGTCAATAGTTTTAAAGGTCTCTTATACTGTCTCATTAAATTAAATAAAAAAATAATTTCAACGGAAAATGAAAATTAAATTAAAGAATAATATCAACTGAACAGTTGAACGTCGATCTGTTACGATGAGTCGAGTTTTGAAGATCTCCATACTGTCGGTTGTTGTGTATGTGAATATTGTGAATTATATACATCAATTCCGCAATTGATGTTTATTTGTGTAGATTTAGAGGAAAAATGTGCCTCTTTAAGAGATTGACAAAATCATCATGGTATTTAGAAATAATTTTTATTCTTTTACTCTTTTATCCTATACACTCCTGTCCTTTCCTGTTCTTCTCGAGCAGCTTCCGACAACTTTCACAATCTTATTGGATCGTCTCGCTAAAACTTTTTAACTACTCCACTCATAATAACTTAGATAATATTTTATCAGAAATGATGTCCATCTAGTAAAGTATTCTGCCGAACGATTTATACTTTATATATTTTAGCGTTAGATTCCTAATTTAGTGGAAGATTGAAGAAGTGCAACTGCCAGAACACACCTATAAGTGTTTGTATCAGGCCGGTATTATATGAACCTTGAAAAATACCCTACTTCATTTATGTATATTATATGTATGTAATTATCTAGTGGTTGAAATTGGAACATAATTTATTAGTTTTTCAATAGTAAGGAAAAATATTAACTATTTGATAATACTAAAGCTCGTCAATATTTACTAAACAGAAAATCGGGTGGGAAACAGAGGATGAAGAAGTATTTTTTAACTGTTTTGTTTCGGCCTATTTATATACAGAAGATAGTAATTTCTTCCTTTAGCATTTGAAGTTAACAACAATATACCAATATCAGTCCCTGTTATAAATATTATGAACTATTTTTTATGCGCCTTTTAAAATGTTATCGTGTTCGTGTCGCTTTTTCCATTTTCAACTAATTTTAGTTAAAAAGATGTGTTATATTTATGATATAAATAATTATAAAAAGATTGATAAATATGGGTCTCATGGCATATCTTTAACCAATGTTATACATGTAACTTTCAAGTAACATGCTTATGAACTATTTATTTGATTTATATAGCGTATTTAATTTTTATAGCGTTTGAATAAGGTCATAATACAGTTATAAATACACTATTATTTGTACAAATATTATGAAAGTAAATAGCAAATTACCACATTTTTTTGTTTGCTCAGTCTATCTGTGACGTAAATATGCAAATTTATAGCTATGATTAAGTTAGTATTATCGTATACGATATCTTGCTAAGAAAAAAAACATACGAAGTAAAAAATTGCGTTGTATATTACGCACTTCTTATATTACACCTTTGTCTTTTTCTTAGGAATGATTTTTTTCATTTTTCTTGATCATAATTTAAACTAGTTTTTTTACTGTAAAATGTTTTTTGCGTTTAACCAAAGTCTCCTACCTATTTTATTTTTTTGTTTTATGTAGTAGGTGGCAAACGAACAGGTGTGTCACCTGATGTTAAGTGATCACCACCGTCCATGGGCACCAACAACACCAGAGGAGTCGCAAGTGCATTTGCCACCCTTTGGGGGGAAGAGTTAAAGGAGGGAGTGGGAGAGGAGAGAGGAGGGGAGGTGGGCCTCCGGCGCTCTCACTGACCGAACGAAACGCAACAATGCAAGCATTGTTACTTCACGTCGGTTTTTTATGAGAGGGTGGTACTACCGCGAACGAGCCGACCCATTCATGCTGAATCCAGTAATAGTTTCAGCGTGGCTCTACCACCATTTTATGTTATAATATGACGATGTGGTCTACAAATTTAAAAACGTTAAACCTAGAGGAGGGCTGGCTTTCAAGTGCAGCTGCCGAAACACATGTATAAGTGACTGCGACAGATCTTAAACTTGAAGGTGGTCAACACACGGACTGTTTAAAAAAAAATACCGCGAACGAGCCGACCCATTCATGCTGAATCCAGTAATAGTTTCAGCGTGGCTCTACCACCATTTTATGTTATAATATGACGATGTGGTCTACAAATTTAAACACGTTAAACCTAGAGGAGGGCTGGCTTTCAAGTGCAGCTGCCGAAACACATGTATAAGTGACTGCGGCAGATCTTGAACCTGAGGGTGGTAGCTCGCCATACGGATTGTTTAAAAAAAAAAATTATAGGTGGCAAACGAACAGTCGGGTCACCCGATGGTAAGTGATCACCGCCGTCCAGCCTGTGTTTGGTGGAAGGGAGAGGGGGAAGGGGGGGGTATTCCGGCGCTCACACTGACCGAACGAAACGCAACGAAGCAAGCACTGTTACTTCACGTCGATGTTTCTGTGGGTCGGGTGGTACTACCCAGGGCGAGCCGACCCTTTCATGCTGAAACCAGTAATAGCTCCAGCGTGGCTCTACCACCTACGAAAACCTGACTGTGTAAAATACTTACCACCATGAAATTGTTTCATCACGATTTACTGAAAGCTCTCGCTCATTCGTAAGGATTCGAATATTTCCCATACAATTGTACACAGTGCACCTTTAATAAAAAAGTACCTAAAAATTCAATTTTGTGGGAAAATTACACGTTCGACTTAAATTTATTTTAAAAATAAATGGAAGAGTTTTAATCAGTCAGTTCTAAAAGTAGAAATAAGTAGTGTAATTATATTGCTATTTAGCCGTTGTAGAAAATAGCATCATTTGTAACATAAAAACGTTTAAATAAGCATTTACTAAAATGTTCGAGGTTAATTCACTTTTTTATAAAATACAGACGGAGTAACAGCATAATGCACAACGATAATTAGCATAATACTGAGTCGAGTTGAAATTACCGAAAAAACCTACGTACATTTAAAAACATGACATAAATTGAAGTAGTGCATTTTTTTAAATAAATAGTATAAATACTTTTTACTAAAACATCGATTTATTTAATTGTACTTCAGTTTCTCATACGTTAAAATCGAAAAGAGAACAGTCGTCTATTTTCGTAGTTTTAATCATATTGAAGTTAATTAACGTTAATTTACGTTCTGGTGAAAACTCGAAAAACGTAAATTTTGAGTAACAAATTGTTTTTATTAATGAAGCGATATGGCAATTTTTAATATTGACTATATGTATTTTACTTATGAGTGAATTGTATGTGTAATTGAAGTAAATAAAAGTAGTAAAATAATTTTGGTACAATTAATTACTAAAAAAAATTGCAGCAAGCACATAGCGCTCCGAAGCTAGCACTGATCGGATTAGCACAAAGGAATAATATATCACAACCGGTATTAACGGAATATGATACAAGACGTCGTGACTCAATTCCTGAGGAAGCCGAAGAAGATAAATTAGCCGCGTCTACTAAACCACCTACGAAAACAAAGAGTGATCACTTACCACCACCACCGAGTTATGATGAAGCTATTAATGAACATAGAAAAAGTTGGCATTCCGATGACAGTACACCGACTTAATTTTGCATATTGTTTAGTAATATAGATATTTGAATATAACATACAAAGAGTTACTACTACTCAAAATACAAAAAGAGAAGATGCATAAATTAAATTGTGAACTATGGACGGTTCGTACAACGTTTAATGATGTTTTTAATTTCAATAAAATGATGATTATCGAATGTTAATAAACTTAATGTTAATTAAACTTAATCTTTTACATCTATGTAGGCGTGAATTATTTTTTAAAGTCGATACTAATTGCAACTGTTAGCGCCACATAATAATTGTTATTTGAGATTTAAAAAAAATGTTTTAACTAATGTTGTGCTTACTGATATTATTTTAATTGTAGTAATTATTAATTAACGGAGATTTTTTTGCTTGTATGTATACGCTTTAAAGTAATTGCGTCTTGTGTATGTGGATAAATAATTTTATTTATATAAAAATAAACATATTTAATATGACTAAGTTTTATTTCTATATTTAACTTATCTAAAAATCCATATAATAATTACTGTCTAATTAAATTAGTATTATATACCTTTATAACCGTTTAAAATGCTTCTAATACGTTTTCAAACATTCGTAAATACTTGACTTCAAAAGAATAATTGTAATAATTAGTACATAAATAACAAACACCTTTATGACTATATCAAAGATCATGTGTCTAAATTAGGCAGTTAAAATCTATTTCCTCAGGCATAAAAACTAAAATGAACATGAAAATGGAATTTAACAAATACATATCACCAGAAAAAAAATCGTATGATTATACTGTTGTTAATAACATTTGAAACTAAAATAGTTAGTTATCTAAATCTGGACAATTAGATTGATCTGTTTTTAAGAAGAAATCTCTGCTGATGTTGTTTCTATCGACAGCAGCGAATGCCTTATCAAGAACTGATTGTGGTGGATTTCTTTCTCGCGTAAGTATCCATGCGTTAACTGAAACAATTATATTATAATTAATCAATATTTTCTACTCAATTTTTTTTTTCTAAGAAATTTAAAACGTTATCTACACGCTTCCACTACTCAATGGTTCCAAAGATTATTGATATTAGAATTTACATACATCACTGAGGTGTTTTAACAGCACAGGATATTTTTTTTATATTATAGGAGTCAAACGAACAGACGGTTCACCTGATGGTAAGTGATCACCGTCGTCCATAGACACTAGCAACACGGGGTAAGTCACAAGTGCGTTACCGGCCTTTAAAAAAAGTTTAAGCTCGTTTCTTGAAGGTTTGCAATTCATAATTGTTTGGAAATACCGCCGCTGAGAGTCGATTCCATTCGAAGTACGAGGCAGAAACGACCTTGAAAACCTCACCATGGAAGACCTCCACTCATCCAGGTGGTGTGGATGAAATTTTAAATTTAAATTTTTGTGAATATTGGTACTGAAATATTACGTTTAATACAATCGGAGGCTTTATATTTGAAAGCTTTATTGACTAAATTGATTGTAATTAATTGATTCAGGATATACGGGACAAACAACTAATGGTATAAATATTAATATTGGTATAAAATATATTTTATACCAATATTAATAATTAATATATTAATGGTATAAAAAATATTTTATAAGTACCTCTGATAGTGAATATCCACCATTGGACATGTTCGTTCACAAAGCAATAAAGATTTGATAAATCTAATCTTAATTTTAAACTAAGCATAACTTGTATTGTGGTAACTAAACAGCAAGTAGAAGTAAATAGAGAGAACTTCAACCTACTACGCCCATCTTAGCTTATTGCCACTGCATCATGAGTCACATTCTTTGCATACCATCAGCTGTAAATTTTGCAAACAATTCTCATCGGTTTAGTAGTTAGAACAACCCCCTAAGACAACCCCCTTAGAACGTCACAACCTCACAAACTTTACCTCTTTATAATATTAGTATAGAAGTATAGAAAACTCATATCATGTGTATTGCTTCTTGCATAAAGTAACTTCTTATATTTATTGGATTATCTATATAAATAAATGTGTAAATATCGTTTGTTCGATCGATTAAATATCATAAAGTTCTTTACCGATTGGTTTGAAATTTTTATTTACACGAAGTATTTCGAATATTTGAATACGTGTTTTATGTGATTTTTAGAGAAACAAATAAATATTATAGTGGACGTTACGTTACGTTACGTTTGCACTTCCGCCCGGAATTGATTGGTCACTACCGCATCTCATTGCAATAAAAAGCGTCTGATTTTATTTGTACGAGGTGTGCTGAGAAAGTTAAATCTGAAACTAGTAATAGAGAGAAAGCGCAATATTAGTAACTAAATCAACAAAACGAACAAGAAACGCGATCTTTGGTTGGTGGTTGAACTAGTTATTTATCTATTTCACAAACGTTGTTTATTTAATGATCGCTTTCCGCAAAGTAAACAAAGAAAAAAATCCTTCCTTCCTTCTCCAATCAAAGAAAAAAATAGTTACGAGACCAAAAACATGTAGTACATGTAGCAACATATGGAAGGGTGTAGTTAGTATATAATAGGAATTGACTAATAAAAATACAGGTGTGAATGCTCATTTAATGTTCTCTCCTAAAATATGTACAACCCTATTTTTAAAAGATGGTACCCTCTCCATTAAAGATATTTTAAAGCATAATATTATTACAAACCCTATACTATTCTCTCTTTAGTTAATTAGATATAATATCATTTATTATTCCAAAGTTTCTATGTATAGTAGGAGCTATCAGTGACTTCGTTCGCAGAAATTAAAACATAAAATATAGTAAGATAAGATATAACATAGTTTTCTACCAATGAAATAATTATTAGAGTTGAATTTATAGTTCCAAAGATCACCTTTTACAAACAAACTACTTTATTTATTTTTAATAACATCAAAAACATTGTAATATCGCCATGAACAATACTCATATTTACTTGAGTGCGCGAAACCAAGCTCGTAGCAACTCCAGACTACTGCGTAGCTATCGTAATCCGTATCAATAACCCAGTACGGAGCTGGAATATTCACGGGTAAAGATGGAAATGTAACAGACAGCTTTCCCTCATCGGCTTTACCCACTGGATTCGCTTCACCTTGGATTTCAAATTCGACTCCCAAACTGAAATTAATGTAATTAGTAATTTAATAAGATTTCAACTTCAGCTTTATCAGTTACAGTAGTCATTTGCTTGGATTTCTGATCTGGTAAATTTATGTAATCAATTACTTTAGTAATATGCTATTACTGTTTTAATCCGTTACAGTAGATATTTGATTGGAATTTTGATCTGGTAACTTTATGTAATCAATTAATTTACTAAGATCTTTACTTTTATCAGTTACAGTAGTAATGGAATTGGGTTCCTAATCTGGTGTCTGAATCTGGTGAATATGTAATCAATCAAGTTTGCAAGTTTTCAGTCTTTGGTTTTATCTGTTGCAGTAGTCATTTTTGGATGTTCGATAAAGATAAAACCAATCGTTCTTTCTGCAATATATATATAATACAATCCATATATATTAATTATGTATCTTTATCCAAGCTTCGAGATCTCTACATATTATGGGAAATTATAGTATTCTAAACATATGACTAAGCAATATTGAGTAATAATTTATACATTCTGGAGTAACTGCATTAGATAAAGTGACAGTATACACAGTATAGACAGTATACATTGAGACTTTTTTGCCTTACCAACAAATGACTCCTTTCATTTGACAATGAGTGGATACTTACAGAATCTTGATTTCCTTGTTTGTTACACCTATGGCACCATTGTCCTTTAATGTATAGTCTGCTGTAATGCATTTTCCACCATGCTCGAATATAAAGAAATATTTTTCCGCTTCATACCACTTCCCCAAGTACTGAAATGTATAACAAGAACAACATTTAAAATACAATGGCAAATTTGACAGAAATCACAAATACTCAATTTATCGGGTTGTGCGCATATGTTTGCGTTAGCATTCGGTAAAATTAAGAAACTATATAGGCTCTGACTGACGACGGCAAAAGAGACTACAAAGAGCATCAAAATTTATTTTGTTTCCGTTAGGATTTATGAATTCGCTTATCATATAAATATCGACATCAGCCCCTTGCAAGGCCCACACCTGGACGATAGCCGCCTCTTACACTAGTTCACGGTTGAGGCGGCTCATCGCCCAACAGGGGAACTTCGCGCCCTGCCGGGGCGAGTGCCAATACCGGTTTGGGAGGTGGAGACCTCGAACCT
>MNPI01019277.1:0-75313 GCA_015888305.1 Antheraea pernyi | reverse complement strand
CAAAGATTAGTATATATATATTTACTAATATTTTCGTAACGAATTTGACCGCATGTTTCTCGAAACCGTTAACATGTTCTTTACAGCGTTTATAAATTGCACGTCAGAATAGTAACAGCCAACGGATAAAGGAAATAAAACAGAAAATTATATTTAAAAAATAATAATAATACCTTTTCGTAACGAATTTGACCGCATGTTTCTCGAAACCGTTAACATGTTCTTTACAGCGTTTATAAATTGCACGTCAGAATAGTAACAGCCAACGGATAAAGGAAATAAAACAGAAAATTATATTTAAAAAATAATAATAATACCTTACATAGATAACCTAGAAAGCGAATAAATACAACAGTCATTGATAACATTTACTGGTCCTACTTTTTTCGACAACCCAAGCGAATACTAAAAGACAAACAGACCTACATTATTTAAATCCATGTACTGGTTTATTTATTTTTACGCTTTGTAGAATTTAGCGTTTGATCACAAACTCATCTGATGTTAAATGACGATGCAGGCTAAGATGGTAAAAGCGCCAGTTCGTGTGACCCCTATAATATAAAAAAAAACGCGCTAAAACTAGATTGGGGCTGTCTCTCAACTGCAGCTGCCGGAACACACCCAACAGGTGCTTGGCTACAGATTTACAAGATGAGGGTAGCTAGGTACCGCTAGCTAGCGGTCGGCGGACTTAGAAAAAGCCCTACCTACACTGAAAGCTTCGCCTCCGTCGCTAGGATACGAACATACGTCCATCGACGCAATATCCAAACACGCCACCAAATAAGCCATCATCGCTTCAAAATAAATATGTAGGTAGTGGTGGTAGAGCCCGCTGAAACTATTACTGGTTTCAGCATGAATGGGTCGGCTCGTCCGGGGTAGTACCACCCGACCCATAGAAAACCGGCGTGAAGTAACAGTGCTTGCATTGTTGCGTTTCGTTCAGTCAGTGAGAGCGCCGGAAGCCCACCTCCCCAATCGCCCCACTTCCCAAATTTTCTCACTACCAAACACAAGATGGCAATGCATTTGCGACTCCCCTGGTGTTGCAAGTGTTTATGGGCGGTGGTGATCACTTAGCATCAGGCGACACACCTATTCGTTTGCATCCTATGATATAAAAAAATCCTTGTCCTAAGGATTGACACTAAGGTGCCTCACAAGACTATGTCTCTATTATCTCTCAGGGACACACTCCATCAATACGCGATGCATATTTTACCAATTTTATCACAGACAGGCTTAAAAGTCATATACAAATGAAAGAAAGGACGTTATTATTGTTTTTTTTTATTTGCAATTAATTCATAGGTAGTCTCAGATGGCGACTGTGGCAATGTGGAGACTTTCTCCACAAAGTCAGTAAACCGAAGCCTAAGCTACTCAGCACAAATAGCGTTAACGTCTCCTAACATCACCAGCTCACTAACTCCAGCCATGGATATTGTTCGAGGACTTTATCACTTGTCTGTTGCAGGTGTTTAACGAGTGTAGGCGGCAGCTGAGGGTGGAAGCCGTGGAGTGTTGGATGCAGGACTTGACGGACGCACGGTACGGGTGGTATATTGTGGACGCCGTCCGCTCGGTCCTGCGGGAGTGGATGAGGATGGAATGGGGCACCCTGGTGTTCAGATTGGTGTAGCTGCTAACCGGACATCGTTGTTTCGGGTGGTACCTGCACCAAATTGCTCGCAGGGAATGTTAGTAACCGTACTCCTCTGAAACGGTTTGACCGATTTTTATGAAATTTTATATGCATATTCAGTAGGTCTGAGAATCGGCTACTATCTATTTTTCATACCCCCAAGTGATAAGGGTTATCCATCCCTGACATTATTTTTTTATTTTTTGGACATTTTTATTTTATTTTATTTTGTTATAATGAGGCATTAAAAAATACATACAACCCTAAATTTTCACCCTTCTAACACCAACCCCTATTTTTTAATAGTGATTTTAGTGATTAATCATTTTCCATCTCGCTCGATAACTGATCAATTATTTTGCAAATTATTTCACTGTTAGAAAGGTATATTAGATTACGTTTTATTTAGGTAAATATATAGTAAATGGGGCGTGGAGGTGAGGGTCGAAGGAGCAACCCAGTAGATATCGGGAAGACATTTCTTGCCAATATATATATAGTATAGTTTCGGATATTAAATGGTTAATGTCGCCTAAGAACAACTGCAGCATAAAAGGCGTCACTTTGTGTTACCAACTCTGAAGAGTGTATTTCAAAGCGTTTTTAAAGAGCCCATGGTGTTTTTGGCGGGATATTGGAATGTCATGTAGTAGTAGTTGTGTTATTTAGCTCTATCTATACTAATATTATAAAGAGGTAGAGTTTGTGGGTTTGTGAGTTTGTGACGTTGTAAGGGGTAATCTCAGGAACTACTGGTCCGATTTGGAAAATTCTTTCAGTGTTATATAGCTCATTTATCAGGGAAGGTTATAGGCTATATATCATCACGCTAAGACACATAGGAGCGGATCAGCAATGAAGAATGTTGCAAATTCGGGGTATTTTTTTCCTTTTCAGAGCTTCCGCTGCGTTTTAGCGCAAAATAACCGTTCCACGTTTACGTATTACCGCCCAACGAAGTGGGCACGGGTCGGCTAGTACTTTTAATAAAATGCTTTTATAATAAAAAGACATAATTTTTTCAAACAGAAATACTACTATTGCACTCTATAAAATTCAAACAAAACACAACACGAAGAATAAAAACGGAAATAAAAAAAAAACATCATATAGAAATTATGAATCGTGAATAACAATACAAATAAGAAAGTAATTCAATCTAGGAGACGTAAAACAATCTTGATGCGCACTATACAAAAAGAAATATGTTTTAAACTAGAATAAAACAACGGGGACAACCGAAAATATCTACAATGCATCGGTAGTTGTTGTTTTCACGCCAATTTGGAAGCCAAATACACCCCTAAACGTGTTCGTCTTTATTGGGAGAGTTAAATTGAATGTATATTGAAAAGTTCGAAACATACAGGCTACGTGAGAATAACTGCGTATCGACAACAATAAAAACTACTTGTGTCTAGAGAATCGACAATATTAGGATTATTACAATGATAATGAGTGTGGAATAAATATAAAAAAGAGCGTTACTGTTAGCATTCGAGACCGGTACAAGTAAACGTTTGTTTCGTATGTCGGTCATGTGCGGGGTGAAGCGGAGAGGCGCGGGCGCCCGATGCGAGGGAACCCGCTCGCTCATGACTCACGCGACTATCTCGCCACGCGTTACATACGTTCTATAGAGCTCTCTGGCAGACTAATTTCCCAACCAAATACTTTATTATTTTTATTATTAATGTGTTATGTACCAATACGTACGTATTCGTATTTCAATATTATACGTGAGTTTATGATAGAAATTGTGTTGTATAACAAAACTATTTATATTTTCCTATACACTTTAATCTATACTTCTATATTAATACTAGCGGACCTGGCGGACGTTGTCCTGCCTTGATAATGAAAAAACCCCTAAAATTCAACCGCAACGCCACCTACCGGGTCCAATTGTGAATGTAACCATTCTCGGATCCACTGGAACACGCACACAAAGTTTTATTAAAATCGGTCCAGCCGTTTACGAGGAGTTCAGTGACATACACACGCTCAGAAGAAATTTATATATAAAGATTATAAAGAGGTAAAGTTTGTGAGTTTGTGACGTTGTACTGGTCCGACTTGAAAAATCATCAATCAGTGTTATATAGCTCATTTATCGAGGAAGGTTATAGGCTATATATCATTACGCTAAGACCAATAGGAGCGGAGCACCAATGAAGAATGTATCAAAATCGGGTTTGTTTTTCCTCTTGATTGTTTCCGCTGCGTGTTAGCGTTAGCCCAAAGTAACTATTCCACGCGAACGAAGTCGCGGGTAGAGGCTAGTATACAATAACACAAATACTGCTTTATACAAAAGAAAAACATCGCAGAGTCGTCTAGAAATACAAGTACAAGATATGTGCTTTTAGATGTCAAGAAACCTATCCCTTCTTATATAAAAAAAGTATAAAAGGGTAATTCCTTTTTAAAAATGAATAGACCATGCAGTGTTCATGACAATTTACATATAATGTCAATCCGAAAGGGCAAAGCGATCGATGATGCAACCTTGATGGCAGGCTTCGTGGGCGACGAACCAGCGGTCAGGAAATATATTTAATTGCAGATAACTACGATGCATCGGAACAATTTACAATAGCAAATTAACGTAGCAAAATTAAAGCAGTTAACAATTGAATAGTTACATTTCAAAATACGCTAAATAAAATTTTAGCCGTTCCTAATTCCTTTACCTTATTTTTCAAGATCTTCTAATCTCGTACATGTAAAATTAGGAAATTATAAAAAAAAACTCTATGAACGGCTAAAGTTAAACTTCGTTCCCGGTGTGTACAAACCGAAAATCTTAAAAAATTAATCATGTTATATGAACGATTAAAATTGAACTTAGCACATTTCGAAATGACTCAATTCGAATTACACATGATATTAACCAAAAAGTTAAGAAGCAATTTTAAACAATACTATTTGAATTATTTTCATATCAATCGATGAGTAAATTGATCTGTCGAGTTATACCGTTTCAAGATGTGAGAGGAAAATAGATTAGCTATAGATGAAGAACAAATCAATATTATTCGGCAAACACGCTACATCCTTGACATCGTATGTTACTTCCGTTTGTTTTAGCTTTATATTTCAAATTCTGCTGCACGTCTGCTTGTAATTGTTCACCTAACTGCTTTATTTTTATAGTAGCACGGCAAAATGACTACATTGTGCCTGATGGTAAGCACAGTACAATCGAAAAACAATGGCGACCACCGAGTGACACACTATCCATCGCCGATCGCCGCTGTCATGCCGGCCGAATAGCTGGATATGCACAGGCTGATCCCGAAACGCGACCCGCAAAAACGACCCAGTCATGCTGTAAAACCCTACCACCCCGCAATCATGTGCTAATACGAGGACTAGATCTTTTTCCCGGACTAGATTTTTTTCCGATCCACCTTTTATATAATTGTTTTTAATTTCACAGATACAAAAACACAATTCTAATATTCCACCCTGCCAGTGTCTCTCAACAATCTTTCATTCAATTTTTTTAAATATAGTTATGAACTGATCCATTAGTTTAACGTATTTGTCTAACAAAGTCTAGGTTAAACCAGTCGATAAGTGTATTATTAGGGCTTAAACGAATTAAAAAAAAATGTAACAGTAACTTCCATGGTCCACATATATATAACGGTAAAACTAAACCATAGATGACCTGCCCTACATGATCGGTAATATGATACGATATTGTTTTGTTTTGAAATCGATACGATAACCCTTGAACTAGATCAACGTGCGGCGATAGCCTTGTTCGTATATTGCCTTCCGCTGATGAACCGACCGACCGCAGTGGCATCGATGGCATCCTGTGACGCTCATGAATTCATTAGGATAGCATGGCCATCCATCAATAATGCGTAGCCACGCATTGTATTTTCAACAACACTTTTAATATTAGAATAACTAACGTCTCAGTATTTTTTTAATCAATTTTTAACAACCAATCGTCTAGTGCCCTGTTATAATTCCAATGTTCTAACAAGATAGTGGCCCTCTTGTTAGAACATTCCAGGAAGTTTTTGTGCCATCTCAGAATTCATGCTCCGTGGTATTACTTCCCATCCAGCCCAACAAGCGAAACCCCAACAATATTACAAAGTATATACTTAAATAATACAAAATTATGAATAAAATATAAGAGCACCTTACAAAGTTCCCGCCAAGAACTAAATTTCTTGGTTAGAATTCTGTAACTTGATTTCAGATATTGATTTAGATGTTTTCAATAATAATATATTGCTATACATATACGAACTCTAAGCTCGCTTTCTTTATCTTACTATGAAACTTTTTTACTGCAGTGCGATGAACGATAGTGACGTGTGGAAACGACGTGGAATCTCTGTGGATCCACCAAAAACGAATGTAACTATCTATGTTTTTACCACATCTATATATATATATCTATACATATCATAAGAAAGTTAATCTCACGTGTCTGTATATTTTAGATTTTAGTGCAAAAATAATGTTGCAGATGTCTTGGAGTAAGTTATAAAATACTTTTCAATATTTTTTTTGTCTATCTATCTATCCGTCTGTTTGTATGGACACGCATCACTGCTAAAGTAATACGTTCACGATAAAACCTCGCCATGAAAATCATAAAGCATATCCTCAAGTAACATTTAGTCTTGGTGTCATTAAAATCGTTTCACTCTGTCAAAACATACAGTAATTTTAATGGCAACGCGACTTTAATACGAGAGAAAAGTACATAAGTAAATGGATGTAATACAATCCGATAATTTTATTAGTCACTATTTTTTTACATTTAAGGTTTGGCGCGGACGGAGTAGCGGGCACAGCAAGGTCATAATAAACTGGCTGCACTGATTAAAAAAACTTCACAGACATTCGTAAAACAATTTACAAAAATTTCATCGTAATAAAATGCTTGGTATAGGAACACATGCGAGACAAAGTCACGTTCATTTCGAAATATTATAAAATTGCGGTGATTAAACGCGCGATGTATTTGGAACTTGGAAGATACGTGCGCGTGCGCCGGTCGAACAACGTGCCGTATATAGCAGTGTGTAACGCAAGGCCGACATCGACTATAGCGACGCCAGAAGAATCACGATTATCATAATAATTTTAAAAAAAATCCAACACACTTATACCAATAAAAAATAATAGTTTTTTTTCTATATCATAAGAGGCAAACGAACAGGTGGGTCACCAGATGTTAAGTGATCACTACCGTCCATAGACACTTGCAACAACAGGAGAGTCGCAAGAGCATTGACCGAATGGAACGCAACAATGCCAGCACTGTTACTTCATGTGGGTGTTTCTGTGGATCGGGTGGTAGCACCCCGGGCGAGCCGACCCGTTCATACTGAAACCAGTAATAGCTTCAGTGTGCCTTTACCACCTACAAAACTATGGTTTATACTTAGCAATGAAATATTAAAGTTAATTCGTAAAAATTGCATAAATAAGACAGTTTTATTTCGAATGAAATGAGGTTAGACAAAATTTAAGGCCAGTAAAACCACGGGACAAACGATCTAGTGTACTGATACACCTTACTTTTCTACTGTTTTATTCATCTGGCACTGGCTTCACAATATCAATGTATAAAAATAGTTTGGTTTTGTTTTTTATATATAATTTTTGTGCTAATTTCTCAATGTATAAAATTCTCCTAAGATAAGTTATTCTAATCATTAATAATTATTTACAAAAACTTTTCCTTACAGATCATCACTCCAGATAACAGATATATGGCTATAGATTACAGATAAATAAACAGAATCCATTAGTGCAGTAAAAACCCACCTACAGAGGTATACAGTATAAAATTAGCATAATTCTTATTAAAAGACTCACCTAATCTCAACCCTAATAAATTCATAATATAATATCACATTTATTTCAAGAAAATTTCAATATACATTATAGGAAATAAAGTTTGCCATTGACCATAGTTAGGTCTTACATACTTTTGGACTGTCATAAACCTACCAATATTCCAGTTATTTTCAGCCAATTATAATTCACACATTTCCTATTTGATTCTGAGCAGTTTCCCGGCTTCTCTTCCAAATCTAAAGTCTAATGCCAATGAAATGAAAATGAGACCTGCTTCGAAAATATCCCCTTTACAATAAAACAAAGTATTTTCCAAATCACAACAAAACTCTTTGATAAAAAATTAAAATGGAGAACCTCCTTTGTCAAGTTGTTTAACAATAAAATCACATTAAAGGTCTTCTTCACTTCCTCAGTGTGAAAAGAGGTAATTTCATATTATATTTAAACGTAAACAGGAAATCATACTGTAAAATTAAATGAAACCATCTGCATTTATGTTTTCCAAAACAATTTATAAATTCACTTCCACTGAATCTTAAAAATTAAATCATTAATAGCTAGAGCTGTTTATAATTTTGAAATATATCGTAAATCTGTCTCAGGTCAGCACATGTGTGTCCATTTTGATTCATTTCGATGCAAGATGATGACTGTATATTCTGTGTTTAAATATCTGCTCATACAAAACTTCACGATGATGAGGTGAATGATTTAAATACTGCAATTCTTCCTAAAAATCCTAAAATTGATTGTACAGAAAAAAGCACAACCAAACAAAACCACTCCTATTGTTGTCAAGGTCATACAGTATAAGATGTTGTAGTTTATGAATCACAGATATACAAAAAAACTTTTTGCATATATATATATATAGATGTTTATATAAGTATGTCCTGCTATAATATATTATTAAGTATACCTGTATTCAATACATAAAAGTTGCTTAATTTTTTATAATCATTTACAAAACACTGACAACAAAATTTATGGATATATTGCAATTTATTAAAGAACTCATTCAGAAATCAATAATGTATTTAAGAAATTCTTATGCTTTCCATCATATAATGGATAAATTAATATAGTAAATCCACTGACTTATTTGGTTACTTCACGTTAATCTACCATTAAATATTATATTTGACGCTACTTTGCACTTCCCCCTGCAATTGATTGGCCACTACTACTTCTAACTGCCACAAAAAGCAAATCAATTAATCAATATACGATAGTGACGTGTGGAAACGACGTGGAATCTCTGTGGATCCACCAAAAACGAATGTAACTATCTATGTTTTTACCACATCTATATCTATACATATCATAAGAAAGTAAATCTCACGTGTCTGTATATTTTAGATTTTAGTGCAAAAATAATGTTGCAGATGTTTTGGAGTAAGTTATAAAATACTTTTCAATATTTTTTTTTGTCTATCTATCTGTCCGTCTGTTTGTATGAACACGCATCACTGCTAAAGTAATACGTTCACGATAAAACCTCGCCATGAAAATCATAAAGCATATCCTCAAGTAACATTTAGTCTTGGTGTCATTAAAATCGTTTCACTCTGTCAAAACATACAGTAATTTTAATGGCAACGCGACTTTAATACGAGAGAAAAGTACATAAGTAAATGGATGTAATACAATCCGATAATTTTATTAGTCACTATTTTTTTACATTTAAGGTTTGGCGCGGACGGAGTAGCGGGCACAGCAAGGTCATAATAAACTGGCTGCACTGATTAAAAAAACTTCACAGACATTCGTAAAACAATTTACAAAAATTTCATCGTAATAAAATGCTTGGTATAGGAACACATGCGAGACAAAGTCACGTTCATTTCGAAATATTATAAAATTGCGGTGATTAAACGCGCGATGTATTTGGAACTTGGAAGATACGTGCGCGTGCGCCGGTCGAACAACGTGCCGTATATAGCAGTGTGTAACGCAAGGCCGACATCGACTATAGCGACGCCAGAAGAATCACGATTATCATAATAATTTTAAAAAAAATCCAACACACTTATACCAATAAAAAATAATAGTTTTTTTTCTATATCATAAGAGGCAAACGAACAGGTGGGTCACCAGATGTTAAGTGATCACTACCGTCCATAGACACTTGCAACAACAGGAGAGTCGCAAGAGCATTGACCGAATGAAACGCAACAATGCCAGCACTGTTACTTCATGTGGGTGATTCTGTGGATCGGGTGGTAGTACCCCGGGCGAGCCGACCCGCTCATACTGAAACCATTAATAGCTTCAGTGTGCCTTTACCACCTACAAAACTATGGTTTATACTTAGTAATGAAATATTAAAATTAAATCGTAAAAATTGCATAAATAAGAAAGTTTTATTTCGAATGAAATGAGGTTGGACAAAATTTAAGGCCAGTAAAACCACGGGACAAACGATCTAGTGTACTGATACACCTTACTTTTCTACTGTTTTATTCATCTGGCACTGGCTTCACAATATCAATGTATAAAAATAGTTTGGTTTTGTTTTTTATATATAATTTTTGTGCTAATTTCTCAATGTATAAAATTCTCCTAAGATAAGTTATTCTAATCATTAATAATTATTTACAAAAACTTTTCCTTACAGATCATCACTCCAGATAACAGATATATGGCTATAGATTACAGATAAATAAACAGAATCCATTAGTGCAGTAAAAACCCACCTACAGAGGTATACAGTATAAAATTAGCATAATTCTTATTAAAAGACTCACCTAATCTCAACCCTAATAAATTCATAATATAATATCACATTTATTTCAAGAAAATTTCAATATACATTATAGGAAATAAAGTTTGCCATTGACCATAGTTAGGTCTTACATACTTTTGGACTGTCATAAACCTACCAATATTTCAGTTATTTTCAGCCAATTATAATTCACACATTTCCTATTTGATTCTGAGCAGTTTCCCGGCTTCTCTTCCAAATCTAAAGTCTAATGCCAATGAAATGAAAATGAGACCTGCTTCGAAAATATCCCCTTTACAATAAAACAAAGTATTTTCCAAATCACAACAAAACTCTTTGATAAAAAATTAAAATGGAGAACCTCCTTTGTCAAGTTGTTTAACAATAAAATCACATTAAAGGTCTTCTTCACTTCCTCAGTGTGAAAAGAGGTAATTTCATATTATATTTAAACGTAAACAGGAAATCATACTGTAAAATTAAATGAAACCATCTGCATTTATGTTTTCCAAAACAATTTATAAATTCACTTCCACTGAATCTTAAAAATTAAATCATTAATAGCTAGAGCTGTTTATAATTTTGAAATATATCGTAAATCTGTCTCAGGTCAGCACATGTGTGTCCATTTTGATTCATTTCGATGCAAGATGATGACTGTATATTCTGTGTTTAAATATCTGCTCATACAAAACTTCACGATGATGAGGTGAATGATTTAAATACTGCAATTCTTCCTAAAAATCCTAAAATTGATTGTACAGAAAAAAGCACAACCAAACAAAACCACTCCTATTGTTGTCAAGGTCATACAGTATAAGATGTTGTAGTTTATGAATCACAGATATACAAAAAAACTTTTTGCATATATATATATATAGATGTTTATATAAGTATGTCCTGCTATAATATATTATTAAGTATACCTGTATTCAATACATAAAAGTTGCTTAATTTTTTATAATCATTTACAAAACACTGACAACAAAATTTATGGATATATTGCAATTTATTAAAGAACTCATTCAGAAATCAATAATGTATTTAAGAAATTCTTATGCTTTCCATCATATAATGGATAAATTAATATAGTAAATCCACTGACTTATTTGGTTACTTCACGTTAATCTACCATTAAATATTATATTTGACGCTACTTTGCACTTCCCCCTGCAATTGATTGGCCACTACTACTTCTAACTGCCACAAAAAGCAAATCAATTAATCAATATATATATATGTACTAGCTGACCCGCACAACTCTGTGCGTTAAATCGTCTACCTACTGGTTCCAACGCCAATTAAGAACCGCCCACTATAATAACCACTGGCATATTAAAAAAAAAATTAAACAATTTCTTTTTATCCTGCCTTGAGAAAAAAACAACAGATGGTCATAAAAATATAACAAGTTAAAAGACCAGATACAGGATACAATAATAACAATATTATTATTATTATGCAGGTTTACTTAATATTTTGCTCCTTCGTTTTTTATGTAAATCTATATCATAAAATAGGCAAAAATACTGCCATTTTAAAATTTCTAGTTTCACTTTTTTTCAGTTAAATTTCACATAACACTGTATGTGATTGTAAATTGTTTAATTTTATAAATAATTGTAATAAATCTCTTCACCGACATAGTCTTATAAGCTTTTCTATAACATCCTATAAGAACTTCGTTTTTAGGAAAATAATTAATACATGTGAAGTTTAATACAGTATCTGAATCTGACATATAGTCGATAAAAAAAAGGTTTTATATTTATTTGTGAATATTGACAAACTTTACCCTATATTTTGTAATATTAGTGGCATTTTGTGTATTGTAGTATGGTTAAATTATAGTAATAATAGTATATTAATTTTCAATTGGTTACCACAAAAGCCTTGCTGGAAAATTCTACAAAATATGTCAATTTTTTATAGTACTGCTAATTCTGTGAATTGCAAGAAATATTCAGAATTTTGTATAAACACACTTTCCCTCAAAAATGAATAAGTTCTCCTATTTGTCATACTTCTTATTACATGCAGTCTATATGCTGCTTTAGTTGAAAATTCCAAAGATTGTAGTACTGTACATTCTACAAATGTAATAAAATCTCTTTGTACAAACTGTACATGCTATTCTTGTTATACAAAACCTTATTGGATAAATAAAGGAAAATTCTTTTGTTCTTATTCAGTTATTTCAATACACTCTTATATAGATTCAGTATTGATTGGTAAACTACATGTATTGCAGAATGAAAACATGTAACTTCAATATATATTTTTATTATTATCAAAGGTTATAATTTTTTTGTTTGAAAACTATGCCCGGCCCCTTGTTGGGGCAACTGTAAGCTTTTGAATCGCATAAATGACCGATTTTTCTGTGTACAAATTGAGTAACGGACATTCGTAATCCAAGTCATCGGGTGAAATTTTGAATCATACCGAATTCGTATGTCATCAACCAACGTTCGATAACACATTGCCGTTTATAGAGAAAGACGAAAGACAAACGACATCACAAACCTAACGTACTTATTTCACGAATAACAGCACTTACCATCTGTTCTTTTTATATTAATGTGGACGCCACCATGAATCCTCATCATACCGTCATCCATTTTCGTACACGTTTATGCACCACATACACTATTTAACATTATTTCGTAATAAACCTTTGTTCAAAAAAATCTTAACACATTGGGAAATTACACATGAGAACCGGTGAAAACTACAAAATAAATTTCTACACCCAGAATGACAGTTACGTCGAACTAGCTACACACTTCAGACTGGAACATTTGAAATTTGTTTCGCTACAAGAGTCAAATTACACACTTTTAATTATGAACTAGTAAAACTCAAATAAATTTACGAATAGAAAATACTTTATTAAATTTATACTATACTTAATATAAAAATCCTAAAATTAATTTGTTAATACATTTAATTGTAAATTTGAATTATTCAATGCTATATAGATTAGCAGACAACAAAGTGCGACTACTTGGTGAAATGGATGGTGTGAATTGCCAACACACAAAAATATTTTATATCACTACTAGCTGTGCCCGCGACTCCGTCCACGTGGAATAGTATCTTTGGGTAGCATTTTTGATTATTTAGGTTAATTAATTTACAAATACGACACATACGTATAAATACTTTATTGAGCTATTTGCAATGTTTCACTGCAAATAGCTTATTAAATTATTTAAGTACATAAGATATAAAGTATTAATATGAGTTTGTTTAATTACATTTTTACATACTACGTTTTTTTGTTTTCCTATCTTTCGCCAAAGCATAAAGATTTTGTGGATTTGATAGACGTAAGCATGCCACATAGAATTACCCATCGGAAAAACATTTTTTTCTAAACGAACTGCTGCACTTTAAACGTGTGTCCTTGAGCTTTATTAATTGTTATTGCTAATGCTAATGCTGTTTATACGGGAAACAGATTTACGTTTTTTAGGCATATAATATTAGAATAAAAACAACGTTATTACGTTTTTATATGTCATTGGTTATTACACAGAAAAAAATCTGCTACCTAACGTACACGAATCAAAATGTTAACCGCTTGATTAGAAAAGTATTATTTTTAATGCATATTAACAACATACCTGTAACTATTTACACTTTATTTTACTTTTAATCATAAACACAGAAAATAAAACTTCCTGTTACAAAAATAACTTATTGACATTTATTCAATTTTATAAGAACCTAAATTATGTTTAAGAACCAGAATGTATTAGTATTCAACTACTTTTACTAACTATAACCATGATTTGCATGGAAGAAAGAGAAGTCTTTACTTCGTGACCCAAATAAATAAAAATAAACAAAAATCTTATAATAAAAAATGTACTGAGATTGTTCGTATTACAAAATAAACTAAAGGAGTTACCGTTAGCTAATATCCAAATGTACAACAAATAATAATGACGTAATAATATCTTACTAAATCTACTTTTGACGAATGAAATAATCAAAACAAACCCAACTAAAGAGAAAAAATTTAATCACCTAATCCAAAAACTTAAAGTTATTTGTATTTCACGAAGAACATTAATTAAATAAACAAAAAATCGTGTAAGCAAATCGAATTGTAGTCAATTTGCAGTAAATAATAATGAATTTTCAACGGAAAAAATCAATATTCGCATCCGTGTGGCATAGTCGTCTGCCCGTTCGAGTAAGCACACAGGCATATTTCCCCACGTACACCGCGCCGTACCACGCCGCGTTACAGTGCTCATTGTGTACGGCGCGGTGCTTAGCAAATTTCTTAATCACGTTAACTTCAGTTTCACATTTTGTAATGACTTCGTAGATGTTACATCAGAATAGCTCTAATATTTTGTCTTTTTCGAACTGAAAGTTTGACAGACTTTCATCTTTTAGTTCCTATTGTTAATTTACACCCTTGAGGGTAAAACTTTTACAAAATTTGAATATCATATTTATTCATGTCGAATTAAAAGCCTAATAATTAGTTTCAAGATTTTAGCTGTAAAAATGACAATACTTCCATACACATTTTCAGCTTCACTTTTTTCGCATTAAGCAGTAGCATATGTCCTTTCTCATGCTCTAGACTATCTGTGTACCAAATTTCATTACAATCGGTTCAATAGTTTTGACCATAGATAAGGTTTTGACATTAAAGCGCGATAGACAGACAGAGTTACTTTCACAATTATAATATTAGTAACGATTACATTTAAAAAAGCAATGATAACATACATAGATTTCAACATTTATTTATGAACGTTGATGCCTTTTAATTTCCAGTTGATAGGTTACAAAAATTACTAAGTTTACAAAGATATACAAAATTGGACAACCTTTTATGAATCATGGACAATGGAACTAGCAATAATAAAAAAAAATACAATGTTGTCTATGTAATTAGTAGAACAGAGTGAACAGATCAGTTGGTCAGCTCTGCTTTTAGCCAATGGTATATTTATATACATACACATATATACGTCACTTTTTAAATTTCGCGGGCTATACAGTTGTTTACTCGGGGAAAAGTGTGCAACGCTAGTGTGCTGTTGTTTGCGTTTTTGAAGTATGTAGTTGCTATTCTTCTCCGCTAGGAGTAATATTATTCTGTGGAACAGATACGGAAATTGTGTCACGGCTGTCATTTAAATCTTGTAAAAAACTTTACATAGGAATTATTACAAATTCTTTCAAATATACTTATTTTATATTAGTATGGAAAGTGAGCATAAACTGTCTCATAAAGCTAAAAAACGTATCAAAGAAGTTAAAAGGAAAGCTAGACCCGGTAAGTATACCGTCAGACAGTAAAAAATATTCTTTCGTGTTCTTTAACAGTTTTTACTGTAATCTAGCATAGATTGTTGTATAGAAAAATATCAGTATTACAAAATAGCAAAGTAAATAATGAATTCTCAGGTTATTAGTATAAATTCTAGAAAAATCTGTGGTGTCGGAAGCGTGTCGCAGGACGACCCTGAGTACTTATTTACAATTGAAAAGTATCACGTCTGCTCACATGATTGTAGATAGATCACGGATTTAGAAATGTGGGATAGTTACAACCTCGCCCTAATCTATCCTATACATATGAATGTTGGCACTTATAACCATAATGACTCTTATATCTGTACTTATAATCAGATGGTATAGCTAAATGTATGTAAGGCTAAACAATGTGATTAGATTGTTATGTGCCTTAAAATATATAATATACAGACATTTACATATCCAAATTTCAATTATAGCCTATATAGCTCTTAGTATGAAATAGCAAATGTGAAAATGTGCATCATATAAATAAAATAAAACTCAATTATAATTTAATGAAATAATGCCCCATGTTATTTACTTCATATAAAATATAGTTGTAACTCTGTCCTATTGCTAAGTGACAATATATTCATGAGTAATGAACCTAACCTTAAAGTAGAAAAGAGGCTGGTTCTCAAATGTTACAAATCTCTTTTAAGCAGTTTGTTTCATCTTTTACCCCAAACAGCATTGGTATTATACTCTAATAGTGTAACTTAACATACTTAATTTCTGAATGTAAAGGATTTTATTGTTCACTCAGTTTTATGGTTGATTGCACATCATTTGTGTTGTTGTGGTTGATAGATATTAATGTTTACTATGGAATGACACGCCTCTATATGTAACTGCAAAAAGCGATAACAATGATTGTATACTTGTAACAAAAATATATATAAGATAAGCGAAACCAAATCAAGTTCCTACACCGCTTATCATGATATCTGGTTTGTTTTCCGAATCAGTGGTAGTGTTTTGACCTTTATAAGTTTGATTTCCCAAATTAAATAAAGTATTTTGGATTTTGAATAAAACTTGTTTAAATTAATAACTGAATAGGCTGAACAATTCTAAGTTGGTACTGCAACAAGTTCATGGTAATAAGGTGTAAGGTTCTAAATAGCCAAGCCAGATAGCATATTTCAAAGTATACTTTCATATATATTTGAATCTTGTAGATATTATAATACAAAGATGTAGAGTCTTGAATAGATTCTAGTGTACGGTTTGATGCTTTGAGTAAAAGCTAATTTTTGTTCAATTGTCAATTATTCAATTACATTGTTGCACCCAATAGGGGATAGGATATGTTTACTACAAAATGAAATGAAATTGTTCATTATAATACTTGTGGCATATTATGTAATACATATGTTTCAAATTTTCAGAATTAGCTGACAAATTGCAATGGACTGCTTTAAAATACTACAATAATTTTGATGAATTTTTGAAATGTAGTGACAATGTGGATAGAATAAGTGAAAATCAAATCAAACCAGAAGAATTTATAGAGAGATATGAAAAAATATATAAACCTGTGGTTATAACTAATGTCCAGACTAATTGGAAGGCGAACTGTAAGTGGACATTAGACAGACTTGTCAAAAAGTACCGTAACCAAAAGTTTAAATGTGGCGAAGACAATGAAGGTTATAGTGTTAAAATGAAAATGAAGTATTACATAGAGTATATGAGGACAACGACTGATGATAGTCCTCTTTATATTTTTGATAGCAGTTTTGGAGAGCATCCGAGAAGGAAAAAGCTTCTCGAAGATTATGAAGTCCCGAAATATTTTAGGGATGATTTATTTAAGTATTGCGGTGAGGAAAGACGACCCCCATATCGTTGGTTTGTGATGGGACCACAACGTTCTGGAACAGGGATTCACATAGATCCGTTGGGAACTAGTGCATGGAATGCTCTAGTGTTTGGACATAAGAGATGGTGTTTATTTCCAACACAGACTCCGAGAGAAATGATTAAAGTGACAGGAGCAATGGGTGGCAAACAACGAGATGAAGCTGTTACGTGGTTCAAACTTGTTTACCCCAAGACCCAACTGGATTCTTGGCCAAAAGAATATAAACCAGTATGTCCTAAATTTTTCATATTGTGCACTATTATGTAATGGTATAAGTTATTGTTTTAGTAATTTATCAATGAATTACCAAATCATATTATATTAATCTTTTGTATGAAATATTTCTGATAAGAAAAAGATAAAATAATTTAATTTTGGCTTGTTAAATATATTAATTTAGATTCTGACCTTATTGAATAGTTTTGTTTTGTGTAGATAGTTTATCTATAACTTAGTTCGCTCTAAGTTTGAAATTGGTCATGAGTGGTTAACAACCTATGTTTAAACATTGTAAAAAACTGCAATGTTAGGCAGCGGTAGCTTTAACATTGTACCTATTTCTACAACAAAGTAATGGTGTGCTAGTGTGTTTTAGTTTCGTAGGTATAATTATCAAGAAACTGAGACATGAGATCTTCCTAATAGATAATAGATCCCTTCATAATATATTCCTAATAAATAGCAAAATATTATAACAAGCTTTAAAACTGGTTTGTATGATGTATACTTGTACATATATATAAACATAGCCTTAGGCTGCAGTTACTATTTACTATCAGTTGGATTCCTCCCAGTCCGTTAGAGATATCCGCCGCAAAATACGAACCCGTACCAAACGCTGCGCGTTGTAAAAGACGTCCGCGACATATTTTTACCGACCCTTCCGATGTAATAACGGCAGTAAACGATCAGTACCTACCTGTCTCTCTAAACAGAGCGTGCTCACGCCCACGCCCGCGTAACCACAGGTCACGCCGGCGTGGTCTTGAGGTAAATTTCGCTCTCGCACACCAGACTAGGTGTGCCGCGCACCCTTGAGCTAGTTTTCAAAATAAAATCGGCTGAGTGCCTTAAGCGCTCGCCTTAGTAGTCCGGTGAAGCTGTTAAGACCTCGCTTGGTCAAAAGCGTAGTCAGTTCGAAAAAAAAAATAATCAGTTGGATTGCATGCCTGGTGCAAAAAAAAAGGAGTTAAGAAATAAAAACACATTAATTATATAGAATATACAAATTCTCAGACTCAGATTAACAATCATTTTCAGGTGGAAATTCTTCAAAAGCCGGGTGAAACAGTATTTGTCCCCGGTGGTTGGTGGCATGTTGTACTCAATCTGGATGATACAGTAGCTGTCACACAAAACTTCTGCAGTCGTACAAATTTCCCTGTTGTTTGGCACAAAACTGTCCGTGGACGGCCGAAACTATCTAAGAAATGGCTTAAAACCCTAGAAGCAAAGGAACCGGACCTCTATAAGATAGCAAGTGTAATGGATCTTAGTCAAGGCACTGGAGTGGCCTCAGATAGTTCTTCTAACAGCAGTTCATCCAGCAGTGACAGTGATACAAGTTCCTCAGACAGTTCTGGAGAGGATAGTGGCCAAGAAAGCATTACAGCACACAAAAAAAAGAGACGAAGGAAAATATAAGACGACCAAAAAGTTTTAAACATAACATTATTCAAATTTCCAAAAACGCATAAACATGTTTTGTATTACTAGATTTAAAAACTTAATTTAATTTGTACTCAATATTGTTTTTATCGTAAACATAATTATAAAATTTGTTAGCAGATCACAATTCTTTATGAATAAAGTATTACCACTGAATGTATTGTTCATAATTCAGTATTGAAGTATACAAGATCGCATCTCGTTTACCTTCTACCTTTTAGGGAAAATCTTACATAAGATCTTTGGTTAAGACGCCATTATTACTATAGTTAATTGCATTTAAAATATGGAATTAAATCAAAATAACTAACACAGAGTTTTCATGCTCTTTATTCAGTTAAAGAGGAAAATAAATAACTATAAAATTGCGATAAAATTTTAATCATACGGACAGAGTACGATTTCACTATGAAAACTAAAAGACAACAATTCTGTAGATATATCTCAGTAAAGCTATACATAGTAAAGTAAGTACACAATATTACGGCGTGGCGAGGATTTATCTTTGTTTCCCACCGTCGACCAACAATAACTAGATATCGGGTCGGCTCGAAAAATACGTCTAAGTAAATAACAGCTCACTTGAAACGTAAGCTATTATTTTGTATAGTTTGTTTGAAACAGCCAATGTAAGCACGTTTCACATGCCGGAGTGTATTCAAAAGATGCAAAATACCCGAAAAAGCAATTTAACGGCCGGAGTATCTTACTTTCGCTAAATACATGTTGAATAAGTTATATTTTAAGCTTTAAACTAACAAATAATATCAAATTTTGAACAAAATTACCGATTTTATACCTGTGGTACAAATATTTGGCCAAGGCTCACCAAACACGCACAATAACGGGAAAATTTACTTTATTTTTTGCATTTTAAGGTTGATTCACACTAAATGTTGTTTATGTTGTCTTTTCATTTGTGAGGGGAGTAATTTATTGCTTTGCTCATTTTATCGTAAGTATTAGACAATATTTTGAACATTTGTGACTTTATTACTAAGTGACATAGTTGTAATTAGGTTGAACTTAAAAACTGTTTTAAAACTTTTTTCTCCCTTTCTTAGTAAACAAATAGCTACACATAAATATATATTTACGCGGACAGCTTTTAGCTTCGATTTTGTACGTGACCCTTTATCTAGTTATTATTGATCGAAGTTTCCCACTATGCACTTATACAAACTTAATTTCAATATCTAAAAAAATATTTATTCAAGTTCCGAGAGAATATAACATAACTAAAAATGATTTTAAATAATGACTAATAAAAAAGGACTAATGTTAATTGAAAACAAACAGTTGATTTGTTATTAAATATAAATAGTTTAATAGGTGTTATCTAAAATAAACTCATTTTGGTCTATATAGTAATTAAAACTCTATGGTCTATAATACAAATCAATATTTACGACAACCCTACTATATATGTTGTCAGGCGCGGCTAATGGCAAGTAAAAATTTTTAGTCTGTGGTCTTGGGCAGCCATTTGTTATCCCTGTCAAAGTCTAGGAAAACTTCCGAACAAAATGTTGAAGTCAGCTTCTGGTGCATTGGCCCATGTGCTGAAGAGGTCTTTGGTTCCAGCTGCGAGGGTCAGCGCTGTGTCCGTAAGAAGAGGACACGGTGGCCCGGTCGAGTCTGACGAAGAATTCGATTCCAGGTTAGAATTTTATCATAGCTTGACGTTATGTAACTGGAAATATTGACGACTCTGTTGGCTTTACTTTATATCAATGCAAGAATTATTTTCTTGTAACTTTCCTAATGTACAATTATTCCTGAAATTGTGAACTAGTATCTATATATCAAAATTGAAGAATGTTGGAAACCAGCTTGAATTTTACCATTAAGTATGATTGTGAATCACAATTGATAAGCTTTTCTGAATAATATACGAATCCGATTACGATTATAGGGGTAAAATATTGATTTACCTTGTAATCATGTAATATTTTTTATGACTACAAAAATGCAGCACTTATAGTTAACTCTATTCACAAATGCTACTCCTGTTTTGACTATTATATTTAGTGAAGAAACAGAACAATTTCATTAAACTGTGCAATTTAATTTAATAAAATAATTTAATTTAATATTTCTGATTTTGTAATTATGTTATGGTTATGTATCTAAAGCAACTGAAAGTATGAACCAAGGATTAGAAATAAAAGAAAATAAATATTCGGTCAGATGTTATATTATCTTATTTAGTCTGCGCAAGCCTTTAATTATTTCATGAGTAAGTAACAACACAGCCTATACTAAATTTGCCAATACTCTAGTCCGTCAGACTACCCTTTAGTCACATTCCACCTTCAACTGAAAGACCTGGAGGTCAGATAGGAAAGGGAGAATGAGAGCTTTTTACAGCTATTATATTATAGTATTTCCCTTGATAAAGACAAGCATACCACTAATATCCACTATTCCAGCCAATCTTATGTACTGATTAGATAGTTCTCTATAAATTTTGGTTATGATTTATGATCAAAGCTATAGTGCGTTTGTATCTTGGCTGTATTTGCTTGGATGATCTCTATATTATGACCAAGCAACTAGCATAACTATGCCTGTAAATGATTATTTCTGCTCCTATAACTCTATAAGGGTCATCACTAGTAACATCAAGATTTCTTAATAAAATTATTGTTTAGTGTGAATTGGTTACCACTAATATTGGACTAAAGAAATGAAAAAATGTTAAAAAATATTTATATAATAATATTGTTCATCTCTAAAACTTGTTAATTTACTATTTTCAGATATGAAGCCTTCTTCAACAGAAAAGATATTGATGGCTGGGAAATCCGCAAAGGGATGAACGACCTCTGCGGCATGGACTTGGTGCCTGACCCAAGAATCATCAAATCTGCCCTGCATGCCTGCAGGAGAGTTAATGATTATGCCCTTGCTGTCAGGTTCATTGAAGCTTGTAAAGACAAGTGTGGCAGTAAAGTGAATGAAATCTACCCATACATCATCCAGGAAATCAAGCCAACACTTTCAGAACTGGGCATAGACACACCTGAAGAGCTCGGCTATGACAAACCAGAATTAGCTTTAGAGAATGTTTATGAAATGTAAGGTGATCACATTATGTTGTAGAAAATTTGTATAATAGTTTTGTTGTCGACTTTTTATTTTACATTGTGTGAAGCAAAGACTTTAAAGTATTCCTTATCCATCATTTGAAATCGACATGCTTTGTTCTAATGTATAAATAAATACATTAGTGTTACATATGTGTTTTATTTCTCAGGACATAAAATGATCATATCCAGCCTGTAAATGAGACTGACAACACATTTCATAATGAACCAAATGCAGTTTTTACTGTTCACAAGATTTTTAGTTTAATTTTAAAAACCAAATAAAATTGGACTTGGTCATTTTGAAATGTGATGACTCAAATATCCCTCTGTCTGGAGAATTTACTTTTTCTGAAAGCAAGATCAGAGTTAGTCACCATGTCAGCTCAGTATTAATGGTATATATAAATGCCCTGAAAATAAATTCTGGATTTTCCTATACCAGCCTGTAAATGAGACTGACAACACATTTCATAATGAACCAAATGCAGTTTGTACTGTTCACAAGATTTTTAGATTAATTTTAAAAACCAAATAAAATTGGTCATTTTTAAATGTAATGACTCAAATATCCCAATATAATGCCATGAAAATAAATTCTGTATTTTCCTATCATGGTAAATTTAAAGTAACTTTGAAAAGCTTTTGTTGAGATAACTTCTGATAATTCTGCTGAACAGTTTGAACTTGTAGACAAATTTATGCACTCCTAAAGAATTTGGTTGCTGCCAAAGAATATTGGCTCCTAATTTCCTATTTAGCAAGAGCAAACATTACCTAAAACTCCTAAATATCGGTATTGTGTATCGGCCATTATATAAAATATAACTTATAGTTGTAGAAGGATTTGACCACATAAACAAGCAGTTCCAGTGTCGCTATCTGGGTTTTGGGAGGTATATAATTTGTATTTATCATCTGGAATCAACATTTCTGCAAATCATAGGGGTGGAACAAAATGGGCATTTTTTTCGATTTTGTGGAAAGCGTAGCAATTAATGTATAGAGCAGGTATCAAAATTGATCCGAGCCGAGCCTGAGGGGATGGGTCGGGGGGACCCATCTCATTGCGCAGGTGAGGCTGACGAGGGGAGACGACTGGTGGTGTGCCTAGTAGTAGAAAGGGAGAATGAGAGCTTTTTACAGCTATTATATTATAGTATTTCCCTTGATAAAGACAAGCATGCCACTAATATCCACTATTCCAACAATCTTATGTACTGATTAGATAGAACTCTATAAATTTTGGTTGTGATTACTTATTGTAAAGTTTATAAATTCATAGAGTTTGTTGGCATAAAAGGCATAAAATAAATGCTTTTATTTTAGATAACAAAAATTGTCTCCAGAAAAAGTGAAATTAAATTGAAGATACCACCACATTTTATATTAACAGTTTATAATTTACTTTACTTTATGATCAAAGCCATAGTGCATTTGTATCTTGGCTGTATTTGCTTGGATGATCTCTATATTATGACCAAGCAACTAGCATAACTATGCCTGTAAAGGCACTTGTTATTAACATTAAGGCCGGGAACGCAGTTACAACTCCCCTGGTGTTGCTAGTGTCTATGGACGGCGGTGATCACTTACCATCAGGTTTCCCACCTGTTCGTTTGTCCGCTATGATATAAAAAATAATACCTAAACTCAGTTTGAATAAACTTGAACAACAAGATTTTGTGTTAGGTTCATATTTGGTTTACATAATTTGACCGTACCTCAATATCTCGTATTAAGGTACCACTTTTTCCTATATAGTACCTACTCTTTTGACCAAGCAACTAGCATAACTATGCCTGTAAATGATTATTTCTGCTCCTATAACTCTATAAGGGTCATCACTAGTAACATCAAGATTTCTTAATAAAATTATTGTTTAGTGTGAATTGGTTACCACTAATATTGGACTAAAGAAATGAAAAAATGTTAAAAAATATTTATATAATATGAAGAAGGCTTCATATCTGAAAATAGTAAATTAACAAGTTTTAGAGATGAACAATATTATTATATAAATATTTTTTAACATTTTTTCATTTCTTCAAATTTTGAACAAAATTGCCGATTTTATACCTGTGGTACAAATGTTTGGCCAAGGCTCACCAAACACGCACAATAACGGGAAAAAGTACTTTATTCATTGCATATTAAGGTTGAATTCACACTAAATGTTGTTTATGTTGTCTTTTCATTTGTGAGGGGAGTAATTTATTGCTTTGCTCGTTTTATCGTAAATATTAGACAATATTTTGAACATTTGTGACTTTATTACTAAGTGACATAGTTGTAATTAGGTTGAACTTAAAAACTGTTTTAAAACTTTTTTCTCCCTTTCTTAGTAAACAAATAGCTACACATAAATATATATTTACGCGGACAGCTTTTAGCTTCGATTTTGTACGTGACCCTTTATCTAGTTATTATTGATCGAAGTTTCCCACTAAGCACTTATACAAACTTAATTTCAATATCTAAAAAAATATTTATTCAAGTTCCGAGAGAATATAACATAACTAAAAATGATTTTAAATAATGACTAATAAAAAAGGACTAATGTTAATTGAAAACAAACAGTTGATTTGTTATTAAATATAAATAGTTTAATAGGTGTTATCTAAAATAAACTCATTTTGGTCTAGTAATTAAAACTCTATGGTCTATAATACAAATCAATATTTACGACAACCCTACTATATATGTTGTCAGGCGCGGCTAATGGCAAGTAAAAATTTTTAGTCTGTGGTCTTGGGCAGCCATTTGTTATCCCTGTCAAAGTCTAGGAAAACTTCCGAACAAAATGTTGAAGTCAGCTTCTGGTGCATTGGCCCATGTGCTGAAGAGGTCTTTGGTTCCAGCTGCGAGGGTCAGCGCTGTGTCCGTAAGAAGAGGACACGGTGGCCCGGTCGAGTCTGACGAAGAATTCGATTCCAGGTTAGAATTTTATCATAGCTTGACGTTATGTAACTGGAAATATTGACGACTCTGTTGGCTTTACTTTATATCAATGCAAGAATTATTTTCTTGTAACTTTCCTAATGTACAATTATTCCTGAAATTGTGAACTAGTATCTATATATCAAAATTGAAGAATGTTGGAAACCAGCTTGAATTTTACCATTAAGTATGATTGTGAATCACAATTGATAAGCTTTTCTGAATAATATACGAATCCGATTACGATTATAGGGGTAAAATATTGATTTACCTTGTAATCATGTAATATTTTTTATGACTACAAAAATGCAGCACTTATAGTTAACTCTATTCACAAATGCTACTCCTGTTTTGACTATTATATTTAGTGAAGAAACAGAACAATTTCATTAAACTGTGCAATTTAATTTAATAAAATAATTTAATTTAATATTTCTGATTTTGTAATTATGTTATGGTTATGTATCTAAATCAACTGAAAGTATGAACCAAGGATTAGAAATAAAAGAAAATAAATATTCGGTCAGATGTTATATTATCTTATTTAGTCTGCGCAAGCCTTTAATTATTTCATGAGTAAGTAACAACACAGCCTATACTAAATTTGCCAATACTCATCGTGGGGTTTTAGTCCGTGCGAGTCGGACATAACCCACTCTGTCCGCCGAGAGGGTGGCGTATCCATAAAGGCTTTCTCCACGTAAATTAAAAAAAAAGGTATCAAAAAGGCACTTGTTATTAACATTAAGGCCGGGAACGCAGTTACAACTCCCCTGGTGTTGCTAGTGTCTATGGACGTGTACTGATTAGATAGAACTCTATAAATTTTGGTTGTGATTACTTATTGTAAAGTTTATAAATTCATAGAGTTTGTTGGCATAAAAGGCATAAAATAAATGCTTTTATTTTAGATAACAAAAATTGTCTCCAGAAAAAGTGAAATTAAATTGAAGATACCACCACATTTTATATTAACAGTTTATAATTTACTTTACTTTATGATCAAAGCCATAGTGCATTTGTATCTTGGCTGTATTTGCTTGGATGATCTCTATATTATGACCAAGCAACTAGCATAACTATGCCTGTATATTGTTCATCTCTAAAACTTGTTAATTTACTATTTTCAGATATGAAGCCTTCTTCAACAGAAAAGATATTGATGGCTGGGAAATCCGCAAAGGGATGAACGACCTCTGCGGCATGGACTTGGTGCCTGACCCAAGAATCATCAAATCTGCCCTGCATGCCTGCAGGAGAGTTAATGATTATGCCCTTGCTGTCAGGTTCATTGAAGCTTGTAAAGACAAGTGTGGCAGTAAAGTGAATGAAATCTACCCATACATCATCCAGGAAATCAAGCCAACACTTTCAGAACTGGGCATAGACACACCTGAAGAGCTCGGCTATGACAAACCAGAATTAGCTTTAGAGAATGTTTATGAAATGTAAGGTGATCACATTATGTTGTAGAAAATTTGTATAATAGTTTTGTTGTCGACTTTTTATTTTACATTGTGTGAAGCAAAGACTTTAAAGTATTCCTTATCCATCATTTGAAATCGACATGCTTTGTTCTAATGTATAAATAAATACATTAGTGTTACATATGTGTTTTATTTCTCAGGACATAAAATGATCATATCCAGCCTGTAAATGAGACTGACAACACATTTCATAATGAACCAAATGCAGTTTGTACTGTTCACAAGATTTTTAGTTTAATTTTAAAAACCAAATAAAATTGGACTTGGTCATTTTGAAATGTGATGACTCAAATATCCCTCTGTCTGGAGAATTTACTTTTTCTGAAAGCAAGATCAGAGTTAGTCACCATGTCAGCTCAGTATTAATGGTATATATAAATGCCCTGAAAATAAATTCTGGATTTTCCTATAATGGTAAATTTAAAGTAACTTTGAAAAGCTTGTGTTATAATTATAATTATATTATTATTATTATATAATTTTTAAATGTAATGACTCAAATATCCCAATATAATGCCATGAAAATAAATTCTGTATTTTCCTATCATGGTAAATTTAAAGTAACTTTGAAAAGCTTTTGTTGAGATAACTTCTGATAATTCTGCTGAACAGTTTGAACTTGTAGACAAATTTATGCACTCCTAAAGAATTTGGTTGCTGCCAAAGAATATTGGCTCCTAATTTCCTATTTAGCAAGAGCAAACATTACCTAAAACTCCTAAATATCGGTATTGTGTATCGGCCATTATATAAAATATAACTTATAGTTGTAGAAGGATTTGTCCACATATAAACAAGCAGTTCCAGTGTTGCTATCTTGGTTTTGGGAGGTATATAATTTGTATTTATCATCTGGAATCAACATTTCTGCAAATCATAGGGGTGGAACAAAATCGGCATTTTTTTTCGATTTTGTGGAAAGCGTAGCAATTAATGTATAGAGCAGGTATCAAAATTGATCCGAGCCGAGCCTGAGGGGATGGGTCGGGGGGACCCATCTCATTGCGCAGGTGAGGCTGACGAGGGGAGACGACTGGTGGTGTGCCTAGTAGTATCTCTATAGAAGGACGAAGCCTGGCGTTCACTCGCCAGGCTGCCGCAGGGGCGGTTTCTCAGGAAGACGGCAGGTTCTATCCCTGGCCGCCCCTACCATGCGGCGGACGTTACACCGTGAGGTTTTAGTCCGTGCGAGTCGGACATAACCCACTCTCTCCGCCGAGAGGGTGATGTATCCATAAAGGTTTTCTCAACGTAAATTAAAAAAAAAGGTATCAAAATTGATAGTGGGTTGGAGACTATAACGCTTATGCTGGCACTTGTTATTAACATTAAGGCCAGGAACGCAGTTACAACTCCCCTGGTGTTGCTAGTGTCTATGGATGGCGGTGATCACTTACCATCAGGTTTCCCACCTGTTCGTTAGTCCGCTATGATATAAAAAAATAATACCTAAACTCAGTTTGAATAAACTTGAACAACAAGATTTTGTGTTAGGTTCATATTTGGTTTACATAATTTGATCGTACCTCAATATCTCGTATTAAGGTACCACTTTTCTCCTATATAGTACCTACTCTTTTTAACCCTATCGCTCCTTGTCTCAGAAAATGTTTAAGTCCCTTTGCGATACATAAGTTCTTCAATAAAATAACTAGAAGTTCCGGCACACTTATCAAATCGTTAGCCACCATCCTCCGCAGTTCAGGCTGTGAAATTCTGAACGCATTAACAATTATGTATGAGAGGCACAAACGATGGGCATACTTAAAAGTTCTATCAGAAAGTACTATTTGTGGTTTATGTGTATATATGTATTACCAGGCCTATTTTGTCACTTCTTTTTTGGGAGCACACTAATTTTCGAAAATTGTAAGTACATCATTCAAATGGAACTTATGTCAACGTACGAATTTCATATTCTCCAAACTTAATGTTTTCTTTAACTTCATTTGGCCATTTTTCGGGTATGAGAACATCGCAAGCTAGAACGATATCTTTATCACTCGATTCTAGTAAAGGAATTATTACGTAGTATAAAACAAAGTCCCCTACCGCGTTTGTCTGTCTGTTCGCGATAAACTCAAAAGCTACTGAACGTATTTTCTAATGTATAAATAAATACATTAGTGTTACATATGTGTTTTATTTCTCAGGACATAAAATGATCATATCCAGCCTGTAAATGAGACTGACAACACATTTCATAATGAACCAAATGCAGTTTGTACTGTTCACAAGATTTTTAGATTAATTTTAAAAACCAAATAAAATTGGTCATTTTTAAATGTAATGACTCAAATATCCCAATATAATGCCATGAAAATAAATTCTGTATTTTCCTATCTAAACCTATAGTGAAGAATTACCTTAATGTGGTGGAATTAACACAAACCTGGTTTAAAGGTGGTAGAGCCACGCTGAAACTATTAATAGTTTCAGCATGAATGGGTCGGCTCGTCCGGGGTACTACCACCCGACCCACAGAACACCGACGTGAAGTAACAGTGCTTGCATTGTTGCATTTCGCTCGGCCAGTGAGAGCGCCGGAGGCCCACCTTGCCTCCTCCCTGCCCCTTCCTCTCCCCTCCCATGAAACACCGGCTGGCAACGCACTTGTGACTCCCCTGGTGTTGCAAGTGTCTATGGACGGCGGTGATCACTTAGCATCAGGTGACCTACCTGTTCGTTTGCCTCCTGTGGTATAAAAAAATCGCAGGCGTGTATCACAGTTACTTTAAGTATTGTATAAAGTTGCCTTCGATATTGTAAATTATACAAACGAGAACTAAATGTTATGAACACACAAGGTGAATTATTGCAATATAAATAAATATCATACTCGAAAATAAGAGAACTAATTGTTTCGTGATTCTCAATATTTCCAAGAATTATGGTCCAAAGTATCAAGGACTGAATTTGGAAAAATAGTATTAAAATTTATCTTATTTATACGGTTACTATATTACTTTTCAGTGTTTCAAAAGATAATGTTAAAAATATGGTAATATAATGCTAAACAATAATCCACTAGGCACTTGTTATTAACATTAAGGCCGGGAACGCAGTTACAACTCCCCTGGTGTTGCTAGTGTCTATGGACGGCGGTGATCACTTACCATCAGGTTTCCCACCTGTTCGTTTGTCCGCTATGATATAAAAAATAATACCTAAACTCAGTTTGAATAAACTTGAACAACAAGATTTTGTGTTAGGTTCATATTTGGTTTACATAATTTGATCGTACCTCAATATCTCGTATTAAGGTACCACTTTTCTCCTATATAGTACCTACTCTTTTTAACCCTATCGCTCCTTGTCTCAGAAAATGTTTAAGTCCCTTTGCGATACATAAGTTCTTCAATAAAATAACTAGAAGTTCCGGCACACTTATCAAATCGTTAGCCACCATCCTCCGCAGTTCAGGCTGTGAAATTCTGAACGCATTAACAATTATGTATGAGAGGCACAAACGATGGGCATACTTAAAAGTTCTATCAGAAAGTACTATATGTGGTTTATGTGTATATATGTATTACCAGGCCTTTTTTGGGAGCACACTAATTTTCGAAAATTGTTAGTACACCATTTAAATGGAACTTATGCCAACGTACGAATTTCTTATTCTCCAAACTTAATGCTTTTTTAAACTTCATTTGGCCATTTTTCGGATATGAGAACATCGCAAGCTCTCGCTCGATTCTAGTAAAGGAATCATTACATAGTATAAAACAAAGTCCCCTACCGCGTCTGTCTGTTCGCGATAAACTCAAAAACTACTGAACGTATTTTCATGCGGTTTTCTCCCGTGGATAAAGTGATGACGTTGTGACGAACGTTTTGATATATAAATTGTCAAGGATTTTTTTATAATCAGGGCGGGACAACGTCTGCCGGGCCCGCTTGTATTCAATAAATATAAAAATGTACACCTTGTTATTTTGAGTACTTGATACTGTTGGTATTTTCAGAACGAAAACCATCAAAAATCACGAGCTATTTAAAGTTTTAGATTGCTTTCCATACATTGAAAACAGTTTTTTTTTTATTGTAGCACGACAAATAACCTGCACTATGCCTAATGGTGAGCACAGTACAGTCCAAAAACAACGACGACCACTGTGTTTTTTTTATTTTTTATTGTAGCACTGCAAGATGACTGCACTGCACCTGGCGGTAAGCACAGTACAATCCAAAAACGACGGCGACCACCGAGTAACACACTATCCATCGTCTGTCGCCGCTGGACGGATTTTTTCGACATATACATGGTGGTCGCGACCCAGTCTGGCTTTAAAACCCTACCGGCTTTCGCCATTGCCTCGTTCGTTATTCAGGAGACTGCACCACGTGCAGGTGAGGTTGGCTAGGATATCTCAAGTCTTATGATGTTATTCGACACCCCTTACAGCCCAGTTTTATTCAATTTACTCTTAAACTATAAGTTCAATACAAAAAATGCGTGTATATATTTGCGTGTGTATATTGCTTTGCATCAGAGAAATGGAATAACGTTTAATTTAGTAAAATTTTGACGTTAATATTCTTCGTGCCCTACGTCTGATCGACTACAGATCGAGACAAACCTTGTGCGACGCCGTAACTGTTCAAGATTAATATAGAATAGACCTTGTATTTGGATAACTATGATCTATTAAAAAAATGTAAAGGGTACCAAGATTGTTTTTTTCTTCATACTTTCATTTTTTTTTGTTTTTTAATTTTTATGGCTATTTTTAGATATTTTCAAAATTCCCTTTTATTAACGGTACTGCGTGCAGCCACAAAAAATGGTGTACAACAAATATTAAATAAACACATCACACTAGTAAAAACTGTGTTAAAAAAATCCTGAATTCTGAGACCTAGGTGAATAAAACAGATTATTATACGTAAATATTTTAATGATTGCTATATTCACACATTCATACCGCTATTTACATTCACATATTCATTGTACTAACAACAAAATTGTGCTTTATAATAATCTATATGTTACTAACGCAATCGGGTCGTTGGTAAAAAAATAAATTAAACAAAAATAAAATATGGACAGAAACAAACAATAAAAAATAATACTATAATTCTCCCGTCTTTTTGCTAAAACTGAAATCATTAATTCTCTTCACATTATGTCACACCACTTTTGTACTATGTCCTCTACCTTACAGACTAGTTCAATCTATACTTTTATATATTTAGTTTAACCTTACAAGTGAATTTTAATGAAATTATGATTTATTTACAATTTAACACATGATTATTTTGTGAAACAATAAAATTTCACAAATAAACTTGTTACTGATTTTTTGGAATATATTTCTAAGATGCCTTTAATAATTTGATGATTGTTGATGATACCGTTCAAACCCTGCTTAAGGAGTAATAACCTTATATTATACATTTATATGAATTATACAAGTTACATTTAAGTATTTTCATTTTAATTATATATATAGGTACATTTACGTACAAAAGTGTCGATAACTTTATATTAATTTCACTCGATTAAGATGTTAAGACTAGCATCGTTTCTATTGACTCGAAGTAGACTAGAATAAATAGATTTGCGTAACAAACATTTATCTATACGAAATAAATTAAACATAAACAACAATATACTCAACAAACACGCTTAAATAAATTAGAGGAATGTACTCGTTTATTATCTACTATAACTATAAATTTCTCACCCATTTTTATTATAATTGCATTGTAAATAATTTTAAACGTAGGCGTTAAATTAATGAATGGAGCTGTAAATTATTGCACAAATCTTTAATTAGATTTAACGATTTGTAAAAAAACAATATAAATTAAGTCTTTCATTAAATAAATATATATTTTTTGTAAATAAAATTAGCCTAAGGGTGTCGGGTGCGACCGATTAAAACGAACGCAAAACTATTCAAGATTATTTTAAATTGAATCGATTGCATTATCTATACAATGCAATGAAAACCGTTGTTTACAGTCTTATTACAAATTAGTGTCTTCGACTATAATTCGCTGTAAGCGGGAAAACGGTTTCTCTAAATAATTCAGTGCTACATTTGTCTATATGTCATTTAAAGGAACATAGCTAGAAAGCGCTACCGGATTTTATAACAAGTCTATAATCGAATAATGTAGTCCTCGACCCGCACCAAAAGCTGATTGAGGCAGCAAAAATCGTTACTTCATCCATTGCGCTGGAAAATTATTTGGAATTTAAAATTTCAGCGCAATTTCTCATAATATTTTTCATTATCCCATAGTTTACAAACGAATTAAGTAAAATGTATATTATATAATCAAAACCGACAAAATAGATCGTAACTATGAGATGGTAATCGAAAATTAAAATTAATTATATCCATAAATAATTATGGTAAATATTTTACTATTATCTTTGAGTTTTTACACCAAAGTTGACAAAAAAATTCAGTGTTGCCATATATTTATGTCATTTTTACCAACTTTCATTTTACACGACTCAAATATTAGTGAATATTATTATTAACACTGGTGATATTGAAAACTTAAAGTTCTTGGTCCAATATGAAATCACGGCGAGGTATGATGATTTGATAAGTTTAATATTATATAATTTAGTATCGTTATATCTAAATTTTATTCTTATATAGGACGTCTGTCAAAATAAATGTATAAATTCGCGAGAAACGACAGACTCGTTTATTTGCTCTTAGCAGTTACAAACGTCTAAGTGTATCTATATTACTTAAAAGCGATTAAAGAATTTCGCATTCCTAACCAATTCAGGTTTAAATCGACCTTTTGACGCTCTTTTTAACCCTATCGCTCCTTGTCTCAGAAAACGTTTAAGTCCCTTTGCGATACATACCGCCAGAAGTTCTTCAATAAAATAACTAGAAGTTCGGGCACACTTATCAAATCGTTAGCCATCATCCTCCGCAGATTAGGTAATTGCCAATTTCGCTTTTTGAGTAATCTGTGACGCTTGTATACCTACCTACATTTCTCACATTAATTCATCCATCCTTGTGGTTTATGTGTATATATGTATTACCAGGCCTTTTTTGGGAGCACACTAATTTTCGAAAATTGTTAGTACACCATTTAAATGGAACTTATGCCAACGTACGAATTTCTTATTCTCCAAACTTAATGCTTTTTTAAACTTCATTTGGCCATTTTTCGGATATGAGAACATCGCAAGCTCTCGCTCGATTCTAGTACGTTCAGTAGTTTTTGAGTTTATCGCGAACAGACAGACAGACAGACGCGGTAGGAGACTTTGTTTTATACTATGAAATAATGATAAGGATATACATTTACAAATCATTGTATAAGGAAAATCGAATTAAAGCCATAAACGATATTCAAATAAAACAAAAATTATGCTACAAAATAAATGCTAATAATATATTCTATGTATCTAAAAATAATTAGAAGGCAAAATAAAATATCACTATAAAGCCATTAGTAAAAAAAAGTATAAGTAAAAACCCTTGAAACGACATCTACTGAACATTGCCCCATAATAATGTGTGAAATATCACCTTATGTATTATGTCACGGTGTCGTGTAACCCAATATAATGATGATACGGTATGACAATAAAGAAAACTTTGTTTAAAACTTTTCGCGTGCGATACGCTTTTGTTAGTTCTAAAAGTGCTGGAGGCCCGACTCCCCTCCCTCTTCCCTCAAATACAAGCTAACAACGCACTTGCGACTACCCTGGTGTTGCTAGTGTCTATGGACGGCGGTGATCACTTAACATCAAGTGACCGAACTGTTCGTTTGCCTCCTATGATATAAAAAAATCGCGACATTTATTACGTGATTTCTTTGATTTACGTTATTTGTGGTCATATTTTAGTATGGACTATATATTGCGTGCGTCTTCCCTTGAAAAATCTATTAATGCTCCACGGATGCCTGTTTTATTGTTTTAAATTGTAATTTTATAATTTCTGATTAGATCCATATAAGAAATCGTCATAATATCACTATATATTATAAAACAAAGTCTTCCGCCGCGTGTCTGTCTGTTTATTCGCAATAAACAAAATAAAAACTTCTGAGCGACTTTTCATATTGTTTATATTAATATATAGAGTGATTCACGAGGAAGGTTCAGGTATACGATTAGTCAAGATTTTTTTTTGTAAATTGGTTCAAATATAAAGATAATAGTGAGAAATAAATGGTGATTAAATTCACAGAACTTCCACCAGGTTTGGAGGAGGAACCGTCTGGAGAGAACGTTGAAGATATCCAGTCAACCATCAGCACTCTACAACCGGCCACTAAGCAGGAATTAAAGACAACGGTAAGCTATCTTCTTCTCTATCTGTAATAAAATAAGAATGTCAATCGAATGTGTCTGCACTTTTTAGATTTTTGTGAAAAAAATTGTTGAAATACATAACATTTCAATCTTTTTTTTTCTTTCGAACTGACTACGCTATTGACCTGGCAAGGTCTTAACAGCTTTACCGGACTACTAAGGCGAGCGCTTAAGTCACTCAGCCGATTTTGTTCGGGCAACCAGCTCAAGGGTGCACGGGACACCTCGGCTTGGCTGTTGCCTGTTCATGCAATTGGCGACCTATCTGAGCTAACCTAAGTTAAGCTAAACTATTCATACATATATGAGTTGTTGAAACATATATGTGTACCAAGCATACATATCTCAACAACTCTTATGTGTATTTTGTATCGGAAAGTAACATTTCAATCATTTTTATAAATGTGTCTATCTGTCTGTTTATTTCAACACGCATCATTGCTATAGTATTGCTACTATAAAGATATAAGAAAATCATAAAGCATAACCTCGAGTACCATTTAGTATTGGTTTCATTAAAATCGGTTCGCTCTATCAAAAGTTATTGTAATTTTAATGAGGACGCAGCGTATGTACTGGAGAAAAGTATATAGGAAAAAGACTTAATACATTCAGATGATTTTATTAGTCATTGAGTAGTCCGGTGAAGCTGTTAAGACCTTGCTAAGACAATAGCGTAGTCAGCTTGAAAAAAAAAAAAAATTGTTACTGTTTTTTTTTACATTAGGATCCACGCGGACGGAGTAGCGGGCACAGATATATACTATTAAAATTTTTAAATTTCAATTAGGTAATTGCCAATTTCGCTTTTTGATTAATCTGTGACGTTTGTATAACTAACACTTCTCACATTAATTCATCCATCCCTTTTATAATCAGGGCGGGACAACGTCTGCCGGGCCCGCTTGTATTCAATAAATATAAAAATGTACACCTTGTTATTTTGAGTACTTGATACTGTTGGTATTTTCAGAACGAAAACCATCAAAAATCACGAGCTATTTAAAGTTTTAGATTGCTTTCCATACATTGAAAACAGTTTTTTTTTTATTGTAGCACGACAAATAACCTGCACTATGCCTAATGGTGAGCACAGTACAGTCCAAAAACAACGACGACCACCGAGTGGCACACTATCCATCGCCGGTCGCCGCTGTCATGCCGGCCTGCGAAAAGCTGAATATGCATAGGCTGATCTCGATACGCGACCCGCAGAAGTAAATCGCTATGACGGATTTTTTCGACATATACATGGTGGTCGCGACCCAGTCTGGCTTTAAAACCCTACCGGCTTTCGCCATTGCCTCGTTCGTTATTCAGGAGACTGCACCACGTGCAGGTGAGGTTGGCTAGGATATCTCAAGTCTTATGATGTTATTCGACACCCCTTACAGCCCAGTTTTATTCAATTTACTCTTAAACTATAAGTTCAATACAAAAAATGCGTGTATATATTTGCGTGTGTATATTGCTTTGCATCAGAGAAATGGAATAACGTTTAATTTAGTAAAATTTTGACGTTAATATTCTTCGTGCCCTACGTCTGATCGACTACAGAGACAAACCTTGTGCGACGCCGTAACTGTTCAAGATTAATATAGAATAGACCTTGTATTTGGATAACTATAATCTATTAAAAAAATGTAAAGGGTACCAAGATTGTTTTTTTCTTCATACTTTCATTTTTTTTTGTTTTTTTATTTTTATGGCTATTTTTAGATATTTTCAAAATTCCCTTTTATTAACGGTACTGCGTGCAGCCACAAAAAATGGTGTACAACAAATATTAAATAAACACATCACACTAGTAAAAACTGTGTTAAAAAAATCCTGAATTCTGAGACCTAGGTGAATAAAACAGATTATTATACGTAAATATTTTAATGATTGCTATATTCACACATTCATACCGCTATTTACATTCACATATTCATTGTACTAACAACAAAATTGTGCTTTATAATAATCTATATGTTACTAACGCAATCGGGTCGTTGGTAAAAAAATAAATTAAACAAAAATAAAATATGGACAGAAACAAACAATAAAAAATAATACTATAATTCTCCCGTCTTTTTGCTAAAACTGAAATCATTAATTCTCTTCACATTATGTCACACCACTTTTGTACTATGTCCTCTACCTTACAGACTAGTTCAATCTATACTTTTATATATTTAGTTTAACCTTACAAGTGAATTTTAATGAAATTATGATTTATTTACAATTTAACACATGATTATTTTGTGAAACAATAAAATTTCACAAATAAACTTGTTACTGATTTTTTGGAATATATTTCTAAGATGCCTTTAATAATTTGATAATTGTTGATGATACCGTTCAAACCCTGCTTAAGGAGTAATAACCTTATATTATACATTTATATGAATTATACAAGTTACATTTAAGTATTTTCATTTTAATTATATATATAGGTACATTTACGTACAAAAGTGTCGATAACTTTATATTAATTTCACTCGATTAAGATGTTAAGACTAGCATCGTTTCTATTGACTCGAAGTAGACTAGAATAAATAGATTTGCGTAACAAACATTTATCTATACGAAATAAATTAAACATAAACAACAATATACTCAACAAACACGCTTAAATAAATTAGAGGAATGTACTCGTTTATTATCTACTATAACTATAAATTTCTCACCCATTTTTATTATAATTGCATTGTAAATAATTTTAAACGTAGGCGTTAAATTAATGAATGGAGCTGTAAATTATTGCACAAATCTTTAATTAGATTTAACGATTTGTAAAAAAACAATATAAATTAAGTCTTTCATTAAATAAATATATATTTTTTGTAAATAAAATTAGCCTAAGGGTGTCGGGTGCGACCGATTAAAACGAACGCAAAACTATTCAAGATTATTTTAAATTGAATCGATTGCATTATCTATACAATGCAATGAAAACCGTTGTTTACAGTCTTATTACAAATTAGTGTCTTCGACTATAATTCGCTGTAAGCGGGAAAACGGTTTCTCTAAATAATTCAGTGCTACATTTGTCTATATGTCATTTAAAGGAACATAGCTAGAAAGCGCTACCGGATTTTATAACAAGTCTATAATCGAATAATGTAGTCCTCGACCCGCACCAAAAGCGGATTGAGGCAGCAAACATCTTTATCCATTGCGCTGGAAAATTATTTGGAATTTAAAATTTCAGCGCAATTTGTCATAATATTTTTCATTATCCCATAGTTTACAAACGAATTAAGTAAAATGTATATTATATAATCAAAACCGACAAAATAGATCGTAACTATGAGATGGTAATCGAAAATTAAAATTAATTATATCCATAAATAATTATGGTAAATATTTTACTATTATCTTTGAGTTTTTACACCAAAGTTGACAAAAAAATTCAGTGTTGCCATATATTTATGTCATTTTTACCAACTTTCATTTTACACGACTCAAATATTATTGAATATTATTATTAACACTGGTGATATTGAAAACTTAAAGTTCTTGGTCCAATATGAAATCACGGCGAGGTATGATGATTTGATAAGTTTAATATTATATTATATAATTTAGTATCGTTATATCTAAATTTTATTCTTATATAGGACGTCTGTCAAAATAAATGTATAAATTCGCGAGAAACGACAGACTCGTTTATTTGCTCTTAGCAGTTACAAACGTCTAAGTGTATCTATATTACTTAAAAGCGATTAAAGAATTTCGCATTCCTAACCAATTCAGGTTTAAATCGACCTTTTGACGAAAACTTAATTTAGTTTCTGTGGGTCATGACTTTCCTTTAAGTATTACACTCTAACCCCTGCAGTCGTAAGCAATTAGGTAATTGCCAATTTCGCTTTTTGAGTAATCTGTGACGCTTGTATACCTACCTACATTTCTCACATTAATTCATCCATCCTGTTACATTAGTCAGGTATCTTAGCATTGCACCAAACACATACACTCTAATATCTCGTAGCTAACCAGTTAGCTATTTAAGTTTCGTCTAATACACCTTTTGAAAAAGCTGTGTGATGGATAATGTTGTACAATGTATGAGGAAGGAAACGGGGAAGCCATTCGGTTGCTGCGAATTGTTTAAATTTCATTTTGATTCAGAAGTCCAACTGCAGAGAGGTCGTCCATTTCGTTAGAGATTGCGTGTGCTATGCCTCCTCCTGCATGAGGTCGGGGCAGTCGGATGTAGCGCCCTCTGGCGGCGGAGTATTCGCCACCAATCTTAGCAGCTAGGAATCTGCCACTACCGCATCACGTTCCGCTTTCACTTGCTGTAGAAAAACATTTAGTATCTTACATGTGAGAAATGTGTAGCTTACACTTATTTAAACTTCAAAGTTAATGTTCAATGATAACAGACTACGCATATCAGAGCGTAAACAGAACTACATGACTTTACCACCATTTGTACATTTAAAATGTTGGTAGACTAAATTTATTGATGCTTCTTTATATAAGTCAAGAAAATTCGAAGCATAACCTTCGCTGATGGACTTTTGATGTCATTTTTTCACATTTTATTTCAATAATTGCTTCTGGTAATGCCCATTTTGAGAGGTTTGTATTCGATTGATGCTTTATTATTTGAGTAATGTATATTTGCTAAAGTGTTACATGAAGCATAACCTTCGCTGATGGACTTTTGATGTCATTTTTTCACATTTTATTTCAATAATTGTAGTGTTTGTCACGATTTTTCGGCTTCTGGTGATGCCCATTTTGTATTCGATTGATGCTTTATTATTTGAGTAAGTTAATGGATATTTGCTAAAGTGTTACATAAAGTTAGAAAAGTACATTACCATTGCCTTAGTTAGTACAGTAGCATCTTTGAGACTGAGGACCTGGAGAACCTGTGCTTCCCCGCCGCCCTGCAGCATCACCTGCGTCACGCCTCCGCCCATCGATATCGCTTCCAGCGCTTCACCGTTCTGTTCAACCTAAATATCATGATTCTAGATCGTCAACAATATGAAATGTGGGGTTCTCTACATTATATGAGAGTATGATTGTCCTCTTTCAATGTAATTAATCCATCCAAACACTCTCTATCGGTAGGAGTCATAATTACAATAACACAGCCCTGTCTTGGTTAAAACATTGGCTAACCAGAGAAATTAGAATCTAGACAAAATGCACAGAGTATCATACGTATACGAATATTATTTTAATGGGTATTCATAGAAATGGACTCAACAATGTCTAGAAAATCATTGAATCAAAATAAATCTTCTACATAGTAGAAACGTAGTTCTTTTATTACTCTGAATTATAACGAAATACGTGGATTTGTTATTCCGTTAATTACAATCCTTTTGAAATTCTTATAAACGCTTTTTAAACTGAATGAGGCGATCCTTACAAAAAGACCTTTGCCATGGTATTAGTCCAATAGAATATTCTCCTCACAGAATGGCGATATCTTTTAAAATAAATCAAAACTGTGTAATATTATAAAAGTTTATATTAATCCACAAGCTGTTTTTTTATAGCTGTGTCGTTACATTTCAAAATTAGCCAAGTCCTATTATAGCCGTTCATTGGTTTATAAGGTTTGTTTAAAGATATTCAAATTCTATACGCGCTAAGATTGAAGATCATTATAAAAAAAAACTAAAATGCTTTCCAACGGTAACATTTGGAATTCGTACACGTATAAACAACAAAAAAAGTCTATATGAAGCATTAAACTTGGACTTGGTTTATTTTGAAACGTAACGACTCAACCATCTAAGTATCTATGTACGCGCGCACGTTTTCTTCGTGCGTTCAATTTCGTTCTTTAGTATTATAGATACACACCTATATAAAACATAAATCATGTTCGTTAACATAACCTCATATTTATCTGCATTTAATACGTTCGTAAAGGTATAATACTGTGTATATGTGACATCTTCCAACCACTTACTGTTCTAGTGTTCTAGTGAATTTCAATAACTGATAAAATCCCTTTTAAATTCACCCCGGGGAAGTCGTTTTAGCCCATTCCACGAGCGATTAATATTGCCATTACTCATGTATATAAATTAACAAAATAGAGTATGACCGAAATAAAATATCTATATTTTAAATTATCAACAGATAAGAAATATCACTACTTTATTGTCAATATATGTATTCTAACGAATGTATTTCTATTGGCTTATGGTGGACAGTTAGATGTTACTGTTACGAATATGACTGTACTAACTAAAAGAGAAATACGACATAAAACATAAAAAAAAACGAGAGAGTATTGTTTGTATAGTGAATCAGACGGCGATTTTAAAACGTTCGTAAAGGTATAATACTGTGTATATGTGACATCTTCCAACCACTTACTGTTCTAGTGAATATCAATAATTGATAAAATCCCTTTTATATTCACCCCGGGAAGTCCTGTTTTAGCCCATTCCACGAGCGATTAACATTGACATTACTCAATCATATGAATTAATAAAATAGAGTATGACCGAAATAAAATATCTATATTTTAAACTGTCAACAGATAACAAATATCACTACTTTATTGTCAATATATGTATTTATATTGACTTATGGTGGACAGTTACTGTTACGAATATAACTGTACTAAAAGAGAAATACGACGTAAAAAATTAGAAAAAAAACGAGAAAGTATTGTTTGTATATAGTGAATCAGACGGCGATTTTAATTTATATCTCAAATTATTATTTTTCAATTATATATCATACATAAAGCGAAAAAGGTTATCGTTAACCACAGTTAATCAGCTGTTCGTATTAGAATAAAGTTTTACCTAAAAGTCGATTATATTGTGTAATTGACCAATGCGAGCGGGCAGAAGCTAGCAAAAGTAAAAAAGCCACAAAAAAACATTAAAATCAAGAACTACTGACTTCGTATATCGTTTATTTAGATTCGTTTCTAGAAATATGTTTTTAGGTGTATTTAATTAAATTCATCATAGAAATCACAGACATGCAGACGGGTGAGGTAAGCAGTAACAGTGCAAGGACAAATCAAACAAATAAAACCAAAAACACATTCACAAACATTTATTAACACATAACAAAACTAGCGGAGCTGGACTGTGGCAACTCGTGCTCAAGACAAAGTATGAGGACCTAGGGAAATACTACTATGACCTTTTTTATATATTTTTATCGATAAAGATTATCGATTGACTACAATCTCATCAGATGCTCAGTAAGAGTTCTAACTCAAATGCATCTGCCGGAAATGTGATACTTGATAAACTTCATGATAATACTTGATGATAAACTTCATCAAATATTTCTTTGAGCTATTAAAAATACATGACCTTTTTAATATCATATATAACTGACTAGGAATCTATGTCCTATACATAGATTTACCATAAAAGAATTAATGATAAAATTAAATAAATACACATGAAATTCCAAGCACTCTACAACACAAACAAAAATAGCCAAATTCATTGACAGATAATAGAAAAAAAAATAATATACAAAAATTTAAAATATAACCTCTGTAACGTAAGTATATTAAAATAATTAAATTCTTCTAGAATTCCAATTAAACTTACAGTGCGAGATGTAACAGACGATAAAGATTTTACTATACAATAACAATTAACATGCTAAAAAATTATCTTTGGTTAAAAATATAAACAAATAATTATGGCAGGCATTATTAAGCAGTACATATTAAGTTCTATCGTATATTTAACTGTAATAAAATTAAAACGAAACATAATTAACGTTAATATATTTCTGTATCGTTTGTAATAAAGTATTTTCAAGTTAGTTAAAGTTCGACAATATGTCGATGTAAACTATCGACAATATATCGATATAGACGTTTTATATAATAATGAATATATAGGCATCTCTTTTTTTCCTTTTCAGTGATAATTTATAACCATCCAGTTTTTTTATACCTCGGCTAACTGATATGAAATTGGACATTAGATGTCGCTCGCGATATATTGTCGATGCTGTATCCGAATTCCATTCCATTCCGAATTCAAGATTTTTTTTTTCATATAGGCAAATTTATACTGCACATGTGATACATTAACATAAAATCATTACAAACGACTAGCATACAATACTTACTTGTACATTGAATCACATTGCAAGCACTATACTAAGTTGCAAAAAATTAATACAATAAAACAAATATGGCAACAAAAACTTTGCGTGACGTTTCTTAACGTAAATAATCGTAACCCGAACACAGTTTTTATTTCCTCCTATTTCAATATAACTATCTAGTGTTCCTACAATTTTGTTTCTTACAGGCAGCACCTTATTTATACCTAAAGAAACATTCAGACCAAAAATCACTCAGGGAGGAGTAACTATAATTTATATTTTTATTATTTTTACGTATTTCAGCCAAATTATCTCTTCCCCCTATCCAGTAATTCTTTTCCCCGCATCCAGTAAAAGTCCCCCCCAAGTCACATGCGGACAAGAGATGTAAGTTGATGCATGCATTAAACCGTGCAAACATCAAGTATATTATGCTTCAATGAGGTATCATTTATCGGTCAAGTATATTTTTAACTCTTGATGACTAATGTGAAGATTCTTATTTTCATTTTTACCCTAGAATATCTTATTATTTTAGATCATATTTTAACGAAATGTCTCGATTTGGTTTAACTGAATGACTACTCTCACTGATAGGGGTGTGATTTAATTCTTGGAATAAACTTACTACAAGAGAATTACGTTTTTAATATAACTATTTAACATTAATATCACAATTGTTATAACTCAATACTATAGAAGTTAGTAGTTGTCGGTCATCAATAGGAATTACTTTAAAATATTTGTACAACTTCCCCCCATATGGGAATGGTTACAACAATTGAGGAATTGATTCACCAGGATATATTATAATGAAACCATAAACATAGGAATGCCCTGGAGATGTATAAGAGCGGCATATACCCATAAAAACCATTAGATGTTATAATAACAACTACGAGAAATGGTAGCTTAGAACTTAACTACCAAAAGGCAATTATAATTTTTCTAGCAATGCAATAGCACTGGGTTATAATAAGTTATATATACTGAAGATAAAAGTTTAACAATCAATCAGTAATTATATAATACTAATAAGTTCTGTATCAAGAAACCCATTCAATAGAATCCGAGGGAATCAAGTTAAAATTGTAATATTTCGTACTTCATTTACAATCACCAACCTATTAATCTAGTAAACAATTCACATATTCAGTTCTTTGAGAACTTAAAACAATATGTGACTATATCTTATTAAATTAAATATCTCTCTATTTATTTTATAATAACAGTTACATAATAATTTGGCAACGTTTATAAATAAACTTTGGAACAAACATCACTCAATATCAACAATACTGACAACAGATACTGAAAACAACAATAAGCTATAAACAAATCTGAAAACATCACATTCTAAGCGAATATTTATACCCAACAATGAAAGAACACTGTTTAATTAATGCAGAAAACACGTAGTATTTTCAGATTCGGCTATAGAATTAACAATAAAAAAATAGAATCAAGCTCATAGGAACAACTCAAGCCTCAAAACTCAACGTACATGCATTCTCAAACGGACCAGCTTTAAAGATGTCATGACGAACACAAGCCTTTGTAATTAGCATTATTTTATATTTCATATCTGTAGAAAGAATTTGTAAAAAAATGTTGTATAAGAAACGTGACTTTCTGGAAGTATTTTAATGCACTGAAATCATTGACAGCAATTATATTTATTTAAAATTTAATAGAATGATATTGTTTTTAATTATCATTCTAAGTATACCAATATTAACTTATATACTTTCATATTAAATCAACTTTACAATACAATTCTTATTAATTATTTACTACATTTAGTTGACCAATAAAAATCAAAAAGAAAATCTTTAAAACCAGTCCGACTTGATAGATCTTTAAAAAAACATATTTCTATGTGATCTAATAACTTATTTTACACACTTAAAGCATATTACTATATCTCACTATGAATAGAAACGAAATAATGTGAAGAGTCTTGGCTGTGTATGTGGAGTACATGTTGTTTGTTTGACAAACACCTCCATATTCAAAACACTTTGAGAGAACTTTAAATACAGAAAATACACACACGCACACACACACATATATATAAGTATGATTAAGCAATCCATACACACGGTATTGTTGGGGCACGAGAGTTGACTAGGTTTTAGTTGAGACACTGTGCCTGGCATCTGCACAGCATCGCTTCTAAATTTGTATTGGGTGAGATTTGTTTATATGATTGTTTGTTTGTGTGCGTTTGTGTATGCGCGCGCGTGTGTATGCGTTTGTGTGCGCGCGTGTGTATGTGTGTGCGCTCGCTCGTGCGTGTGCGGCTGAGTATGTGTGTGCGTGTGTTTGTGCACGTGTGTGTATGCGTGTGTGCTCGCTCGTGCGTGTGCGCCTGAGTATGTGTGTGCGTGTGTTTGTGTTCGTGTGTGTATGCGTGTCTAGGCGTGTGCTTGCGGTCGGTGTGGTGCGGAGACCTGCATGAGCGGCGGCGCCTGAGTATGTGTGTGCGTGTGTTTGTGTTCGTGTGTGTATGCGTGTCTAGGCGTGTGCTTGCGGTCGGTGTGGTGCGGAGACCTGCATGAGCGGCGTGACGCAGACGCCGTCCTGCTGCTGCATGGAGGCGACCATCGACTGGTACACGGAGGCGGACACCGGCACAGTGATCACGCCGGACACCGACACCGGGTAACCTGGATCACATCAATATCTTGTTACCTACTCCCTCTTCATCCAAATAGTTTATGGTAGAGACAAATTAAATTACAATTTCATCTACAATCATGGTAGGTGGTAGAGCCACGTTGAAGATATTACTGTTTTCAGCATGAATGTGTCGGCTCGCCCCCGGTACTACACAGAAACACCCACGTGGAGTAGCTGTGTTAGCATTGTTGTGTTTCGTTCGGTCAGTGAGAGCACCGGAGGCCCACTTCCGAAACACTGGCTGGCAACACACTTGCGACTGTCCTGATGTTGCTAGTGTCTATGGACGGCGGTGGTCACTTAACATCAGATGGCCCACCTGTGATATAATACATTTGCCTCCTATGATATAATAAAAAAAATACAAATATTGCGCTCACATTGCACTATAAATGTATATCCATTTAAGCATATTCAGTATAATATTTATAGTACAACAACCTTTAATCGATTGAGATTATTCTCTCAGGGGCTTGAATAATAATTTTCTTACTATTAAGCAGCATAATTCTATATCCAATCCAATCAAAGCGATGATGGCTTAGTTAATAGCGTGTGAAGACACCGTATCGATGAACGTAGTTTCGAATCCTAGCAACTGATTAGAAGCTTCCGGGGAAGGAAAACATCCTGATAAAATCATAGCATAGTGATAAACGATTTTCTAAACCCGCTATCCGTTAGTTACCACTCTCAAATTTAAAATCTGTTCCCAAGCACCTGTCGCTGTGTTCCGACACACGCACTGAAGAATCAATTCATATTAAGGTTAGCGTGTTTATCATCTTAAACCATACCATCATTTAACATCAAATGAAATCGTGGTCAAATGCTAGGTTACTATAAAGTATAAAAAAAAGTTATCTGTATATTAAGTGCATATTCAGTTAAACACTCACAACCGAGTGTATATAATGAGACCTTTAACATTAACAGTAAACCAACACAACCAATAGGCATGTTTGTGTCGTTTGACGGTCTAGACCAGTGGTACTCAACCTTTTTTTTAAACGGGCCACAGACACACTTCATTCATGGTGTCGCGGGCCGCAAACTACTAATATTTAGGTATTTTAAAAAAGTATTTTCAAATGAACGTTTTAATGTTGTGAAAAATGGTTGTCCAATAAAACAAGCTTGGTATAAACCTTATATCATACGGAACGCATTGCGGTCGGGTTATCTGGGACCTATTGAATTTACTCAGCTTGCTCATAGTTTTTCTGATGGGCACGAAATTTAAAATAAAGTATAATCGGGTGGGCCAACTACAAAGACCGGCTACGTATGGACGGTCTAGACTTTGTTTGGTGCCAGGAATACCGTTGATATATGAGTACTGTATGTAAGTAGATGAATTGTGAGTATACCGTGTCCATCCTCTCCGGTGAGTATGATCTGCCCGTCATGGTTGAGAGTGGCCTCCGCTACAGCATTCAGGTCCACTGAGACCCCCTCACCGTCCAACGTACCAACGACACCAGCTCCGCCCTCGCCGCTGTGAATCTAGGTGATGACAAACGAAACCCCATGACAAGGGTATAAAAAATTTAAGAGTTGGGAAAAAATTAATATCAAGTCTCCAAGTAACCAATAATCATGGCAATCTAGACAGAGGTTCCCAGGTGCTTTTTCCCATAGCCCACTTTTAAAATTTAGCTGGTTCCCGTGGACCCCTGCAGTTACATTTCTACCATGTCCCCAAAACTCACCAAAAAAATGTGAACATGTCACGTTGTACTGAATATGGAATAGGCAAGTTTTAAAAAGTAACAGTAGATGAGCTTTTTAAAATATTATCTGCCTACATTGATAAGCGAAGTCAAGCCAACCTTTTAGTTCTTCATTATTGAAAGCAGATAAATTTTGGTGGACCCCGCTTACGAATTGTGAACACCCATTTTTTTATCACATCAATGTAGACCCTTGTCGACACGTCCTTGGACTCCTGGGGGTCCATCTGGACCACTTTGGGACCCTATGATCCAAACCATATAATGTTTTTTCTGCGTAAAATGTCATGATTTACACTCATCAGCTTCAATTGAACATCGTCTGATAATTGACCTTAACAATTTTTATTAATGATTATTGTTGTCGGGTGAAGTATTATTTTAAAAACTTTTAGAGTGGACAATTTCAGAATTCATATCAGTTATTATTTGATTTTTGGCATCCAATTTTCTAGTAGATTATTACTGTCATTGTCGAGTGGGTAATGATATTATACGTTTCTTGCTATAATTTCAATGAAGTAACAAGATAGTGGCTGTCTTGTTAGAACTTTCCAGGGAGTTTTGTGTGGCAAGTATGAATCCATGCTCCATGACATTATTTCTCATCCACTTCATTTATGCACGATAACCAAAGTATATTATGTAAAACACCATCAATATTACAAAATATAATCCACTAAGTGACTATAAGAATAATACTTACGACCTGTGCCGTGGTTCCGTCAGGAAGCGTTATGATAGGGTTGTTGGGGTCGACCTGTATCAGGGACACGGTACCGTCGGGGTTTGTGATCGTCTGGAGCACTGCGGGAGCGTACTGTGACATCTGGATGGACAACCTTATATTAATTCGGTCAATCACTAAAACTCTCAACAACTGCTGCACAAAATTACTAAATTTTAATTGATCTTATGATCATTAAATCTGGTATTGTATAAACGTATATATGGTATTAATTAACTTCATTTATAATAGACGTATCCTGATTTTGTGCAGCCATGTGCACCTCAGACAAGTAGAAACGCCTTCTGCTAAACAAATCAGTGCATTATGTCTGCTATAAATAAACGGTAGTCTTTAGCAGTGTTGGATAAGAATAACCCATTAGTTTGCAATGATAACATATCTTTTTATCTTGAACTATTTTCTAATAATAATGTTTCTTCCGATTGTGTTATAAGGGCTTAGTAATTGAAACAATTGTTTAATCTATAAAAAATCCCATAGTCTGGCTATAAACACGAAGTGCATAATATGGATTACTAATGACCCACTAGACCCGTACTAGTACAGTAGCTATCAGCTATGAGCTCATAATGGATAGCGAATACAAAGAGTACTTTATTAGCATTCGCTGCCAGCTATTTGCTGCAATTAAAGAGCGGCAAACAACTACATATCAAATTTTTATTGTACTCATTATTTTAAGGTGTTAGAATATTTTTTTTTTAAAACAAGTAACAATACTGTCTAATGTTCTACTGTTGTAATGTCAATAGTAAGAACTAGACCTATACTAAATTGCTATTGGTTTGTAGTGGATAGCCCATATGAACAGTACATGATTACTATTATCTGTCTACCATTGAGTGAACTTGACTGACAACTTTATTTTTAGTATTTTTTTTAAAGACCACTTGTTTATAGTATTTGTTTTTAATGGACAGGTAAAAGAAGTTTAGGATATGAAAGCTGACAATAAAGCTTAAGGTTAGAAACATGTCGGCGTGTTGGAATGGGGCCGTTCAAGTATTAAGCAAGCAGAATTTTTGTAATTTCTGGCTCTCTTCCTGGTCAGCAAAAAGTCTCATGCTTCAGGCTTAGTAAAATCACTAACCGTTTTTTAGGGAATAGTGTTAGGTTTTACAACAAAGTCCCAAAGCATATTACCGATTTGCCGGATTGCGAATTTAAGCGCCACGTCAAGCGGGTTTTGTTGTCAAAAGGCTATTATAGAGTGATCAATATGTGAACGATGGTGATGGCTAGAATTGACTTATCTCTGTGCATCCACTAAAAACGATTGTAATGTATTTTTAATATGTATATGCACACGTTTAAAAGATAAACTAGAACCGAGTTTCTTGCCGGTTCTTCTTGATGAGTGAGTTGTTTGTCTCTATACTAAGTTGCAAAAAATTAATACAATAAAACAAATATGGCAACAAAAACTTTGCGTGACGTTTCTTAACGTAAATAATCATAACCCGAATACAGTTTTTATTTCCTCCTATTTCAATATAACTATCTAGTGTTCCTACAATTTTGTTTCTTACAGGCAGCACCTTATTTATACCTAAAGAAACATTCAGACCAAAAATCACTCAGGGAGGAGTAACTATAATTTATATTTTTATTATTTTTACGTATTTCAGCCAAATTATCTCTTCCCCCTATCCAGTAATTCTTTTCCCCGCATCCAGTAAAAGTCCCCCCCAAGTCACATGCGGACAAGAGATGTAAGTTGATGCATGCATTAAACCGTGCAAACATCAAGTATATTATGCTTCAATGAGGTATCATTTATCGGTCAAGTATATTTTTAACTCTTGATGACCAATGTGAAGATTCTTATTTTCATTTTTACCCTAGAATATCTTATTATTTTAGATCATATTTTAACGAAATGTCTCGATTTGGTTTAACTGAATGACTACTCTCACTGATAGGGGTGTGATTTATTTCTTTCACTAAACTTACTACAAGAGAATTACGTTTTTAATATAACTATTTAACATTAATATCACAATTGTTATAACTCAATACTATAGAAGTTAGTAGTTGTCGGTCATCAATGGAAATTACTTTAAAATATTTGTACAACTTCCCCCCTTATGGGAATGGTTACAACGATTGAGGAATTGATTACCAGGATATATTCTAATGATAACATAAACGTAGGAAAACCCTGGAGAAGTATGAGAGCGGTATATACCCATAAAAATCATTAGATGTTATAATAACAACTACGAGAAATGGTAGCTTAGAACTTAACTACCAAAAGGCAATTATAATTTTTCTAGCAATGCAATAGCACTGGGTTATAATAAGTTATATATACTGAAGATAAAAGTTTAACAATCAATCAGTAATTATATAATACTAATAAGTTCTGTATCAAGAAACCCATTCAATAGAATCCGAGGGAATCGAGTTAAAATTTTAATATTTCGTACTTACTTCACTTACAATCACCACCCTATTAATCTAGTAAACAATTCACATATTCAGTTCTTTGAGAACTTAAAACAATATGTGACTATATCTTATTAAATTAAATATCTCTCTATTTATTTTATAATAACAGTTACATAATAATTTGGCAACGTTTATAAATAAACTTTGGAACAAACATCACTCAATATCAACAATACTGACAACAGATACTGAAAACAACAATAAGCTATAAACAAATCTGAAAACATCACATTCTAAGCGAATATTTATACCCAACAATGAAAGAACACTGTTTAATTAATGCAGAAAACACGTAGTATTTTCAGATTCGGTTATAGAATTAACAATAAAAAAAATAGAATCAAGCTCATAGGAACAGCTCAAGCTTCAAAACTGAACGTACATGCATTCTCAAGCGGACCAGCTTTAAAGGTGTCATGTCGAACACAAGCCTTTGTAATCAGCATTATTGTATATTTCATATTTGTAAAAAAATATTGTAAAAGAAACGTGACTTTCTGGAAGTATTTTAATGCATTTAAATCATTGACAGCAATTACATTTATTTAAAATTTAATAGAATGATATTGTTTTTAATTATCATTCTAAGTATACCAATATTAACTTATATACTTTCATATTAAATCAACTTTACAATACAATTCTTATTAATTATTTACTACATTTAGTTGACCAATAAAAATCAAAAAGAAAATCTTTAAAACCAGTCCGACTTGATAGATCTTTAAAAAAACATATTTCTATGTGATCTAATAACTTATTTTACACACTTAAAGCATATTACTATATCTCACTATGAATAGAAACGAAATAATGTGAAGAGTCTTGGCTGTGTATGTGGAGTACATGTTGTTTGTTTGACAAACACCTCCATATTCAAAACACTTTGAGAGAACTTTAAATACAGAAAATACACACACGCACACACACACATATATATAAGTATGATTAAGCAATCCATACACACGGTATTGTTGGGGCACGAGAGTTGACTAGGTTTTAGTTGAGACACTGTGCCTGACATCTGCACAGCATCGCTTCTAAATTTGTATTGGGTGAGATTTCTCTATATGATTGTTTGTTTGTATATGTATGTGTGTACGTTTGTATGTGCGCGCATATGTGTGTGCGAGCGCGTGTTTGGGTTTGCGTGTGTATGTATGTCTGTGGGCGCGTGTGTGTTCACGTGTGTGTGTGTGCGACCTGTGTGTAAGAGTGCGCGCGCGTTTGTGTGTGCGCAACTGGGTGTGTGTGTGTGCGCGCACGCGTATTTGTGTGCACTTGTGCATGTGTGTGGATGCATGTGTGTATGTGTGTCTGTGTATGTGCGCGTGTCTAGGCGTGTGCTTGCGGTCGGTGTGGTGCGGAGACCTGCATGAGCGGCGTGACGCAGACGCCGTCCTGCTGCTGCATGGAGGCGACCATCGACTGGTACACGGAGGCGGACACCGGCACAGTGATCACGCCGGACACCGACACCGGGTAACCTGGGTCACATCAATATCTTGTTAACTACTCCCTCTTCATCCAAATAGTTTATGGTAGAGACAAATTAAATTACAATTTCATCTACAATCATGGTAGGTGGTAGAGCCACGCTGAAGATATTACTGGTTTCAGCATGAATGGGTCGGCTCGCCCCCGGTAGTACCACCAGACACACAGAAACACCCACGTGGAGTAGCTGTGTTAGCATTGTTGTGTTTCGTTCGGTCAGTGAGAGCACCGGTGGCCCACTTCCGAAACACTGGCTGGCAACACACTTGCGACTGTCCTGATGTTGCTAGTGTCTATGGACGGCGGTGGTCACTTAACATCAGATGGCCCACCTGTGATATAATACATTTGCCTCCTATGATATAATAAAAAAAATACAAATATTGCGCTCACATTGCACTATAAATGTATATCCATTTAAGCATATTCAGTATAATATTTATAGTACAACAACCTTTAATCGATTGAGATTATTCTCTCAGGGGCTTGAATAATAATTTTCTTACTATTAAGCAGCATAATTCTATATCCAATCCAATCAAAGCGATGATGGCTTAGTTAATAGCGTGTGAAGACACCGTATCGATGAACGTAGTTTCGAATCCTAGCAACTGATTAGAAGCTTCCGGGGAAGGAAAACATCCTGATAAAATCATAGCATAGTGATAAACGATTTTCTAAACCCGCTATCCGTTAGTTACCACTCTCAAATTTAAAATCTGTTCCCAAGCACCTGTCGCTGTGTTCCGACACACGCACTGAAGAATCAATTCATATTAAGGTTAGCGTGTTTATCATCTTAAACCATACCATCATTTAACATCAAATGAAATCGTGGTCAAATGCTAGGTTACTATAAAGTATAAAAAAAAGTTATCTGTATATTAAGTGCATATTCAGTTAAACACTCACAACCGAGTGTATATAATGAGACCTTTAACATTAACAGTAAACCAACACAACCAATAGGCATGTTTGTGTCGTTTGACGGTCTAGACCAGTGGTACTCAACCTTTTTTTTAAACGGGCCACAGACACACTTCATTCATGGTGTCGCGGGCCGCAAACTACTAATATTTAGGTATTTTAAAAAAGTATTTTCAAATGAACGTTTTAATGTTGTGAAAAATGGTTGTCCAATAAAACAAGCTTGGTATAAACCTTATATCATACGGAACGCATTGCGGTCGGGTTATCTGGGACCTATTGAATTTACTCAGCTTGCTCATAGTTTTTCTGATGGGCACGAAATTTAAAATAAAGTATAATCGGGTGGGCCAACTACAAAGACCGGCTACGTATGGACGGTCTAGACTTTGTTTGGTGCCAGGAATACCGTTGATATATGAGTACTGTATGTAAGTAGATGAATTGTGAGTATACCGTGTCCATCCTCTCCGGTGAGTATGATCTGCCCGTCATGGTTGAGAGTGGCCTCCGCTACAGCATTCAGGTCCACTGAGACCCCCTCACCGTCCAACGTACCAACGACACCAGCTCCGCCCTCGCCGCTGTGAATCTAGGTGATGACAAACGAAACCCCATGACAAGGGTATAAAAAATTTAAGAGTTGGGAAAAAATTAATATCAAGTCTCCAAGTAACCAATAATCATGGCAATCTAGACAGAGGTTCCCAGGTGCTTTTTCCCATAGCCCACTTTTAAAATTTAGCTGGTTCCCGTGGACCCCTGCAGTTACATTTCTACCATGTCCCCAAAACTCACCAAAAAAATGTGAACATGTCACGTTGTACTGAATATGGAATAGGCAAGTTTTAAAAAGTAACAGTAGATGAGCTTTTTAAAATATTATCTGCCTACATTGATAAGCGAAGTCAAGCCAACCTTTTAGTTCTTCATTATTGAAAGCAGATAAATTTTGGTGGACCCCGCTTACGAATTGTGAACACCCATTTTTTTATCACATCAATGTAGACCCTTGTCGACACGGGAGGCGGACACCGGCACAGTGATCACGCCGGACACCGACACCGGGTAACCTGGGTCACATCAATATCTTGTTAACTACTCCCTCTTCATCCAAATAGTTTATGGTAGAGACAAATTAAATTACAATTTCATCTACAATCATGGTAGGTGGTAGAGCCACGCTGAAGATATTACTGGTTTCAGCATGAATGGGTCGGCTCGCCCCCGGTAGTACCACCAGACACACAGAAACACCCACGTGGAGTAGCTGTGTTAGCATTGTTGTGTTTCGTTCGGTCAGTGAGAGCACCGGTGGCCCACTTCCGAAACACTGGCTGGCAACACACTTGCGACTGTCCTGATGTTGCTAGTGTCTATGGACGGCGGTGGTCACTTAACATCAGATGGCCCACCTGTGATATAATACATTTGCCTCCTATGATATAATAAAAAAAATACAAATATTGCGCTCACATTGCACTATAAATGTATATCCATTTAAGCATATTCAGTATAATATTTATAGTACAACAACCTTTAATCGATTGAGATTATTCTCTCAGGGGCTTGAATAATAATTTTCTTACTATTAAGCAGCATAATTCTATATCCAATCCAATCAAAGCGATGATGGCTTAGTTAATAGCGTGTGAAGACACCGTATCGATGAACGTAGTTTCGAATCCTAGCAACTGATTAGAAGCTTCCGGGGAAGGAAAACATCCTGATAAAATCATAGCATAGTGATAAACGATTTTCTAAACCCGCTATCCGTTAGTTACCACTCTCAAATTTAAAATCTGTTCCCAAGCACCTGTCGCTGTGTTCCGACACACGCACTGAAGAATCAATTCATATTAAGGTTAGCGTGTTTATCATCTTAAACCATACCATCATTTAACATCAAATGAAATCGTGGTCAAATGCTAGGTTACTATAAAGTATAAAAAAAAGTTATCTGTATATTAAGTGCATATTCAGTTAAACACTCACAACCGAGTGTATATAATGAGACCTTTAACATTAACAGTAGACCAACATAACCAATAGGCATGTTTGTGTCGTTTGACGGTCTAGACCAGTGGTTTAGACCAGACAACCTTTTTTTAAAACGGGCCACAAACACGCTTCATTCATGGTGTCGCGGGCCGCAAACTACTAATATTTAGGTATTTTAAAAAAGTATTTTCAAATGAACGTTTTAATGTTGTGAAAAATGGTTGTCCAATAAAACAAGCTTGGTATAAACCTTATATCATACGGAACGCATTGCGGTCGGGTTATCTGGGACCTATTGAATTTACTCAGCTTGCTCATAGTTTTTCTGATGGGCACGAAATTTAAAATAAAGTATAATCGGGTGGGCCAACTACAAAGACCGGCTACGTATGGACGGTCTAGACTTTGTTTGGTGCCAGGAATACCGTTGATATATGAGTACTGTATGTAAGTAGATGAATTGTGAGTATACCGTGTCCATCCTCTCCGGTGAGTATGATCTGCCCGTCATGGTTGAGAGTGGCCTCCGCTACAGCATTCAGGTCCACTGAGACCCCCTCACCGTCCAACGTACCAACGACACCAGCTCCGCCCTCGCCGCTGTGAATCTAGGTGATGACAAACGAAACCCCATGACAAGGGTATAAAAAATTTAAGAGTTGGGAAAAAATTAATATCAAGTCTCCAAGTAACCAATAATCATGGCAATCTAGACAGAGGTTCCCAGGTGCTTTTTCCCATAGCCCACTTTTAAAATTTAGCTGGTTCCCGTGGACCCCTGCAGTTACATTTCTACCATGTCCCCAAAACTCACCAAAAAAATGTGAACATGTCACGTTGTACTGAATATGGAATAGGCAAGTTTTAAAAAGTAACAGTAGATGAGCTTTTTAAAATATTATCTGCCTACATTGATAAGCGAAGTCAAGCCAACCTTTTAGTTCTTCATTATTGAAAGCAGATAAATTTTGGTGGACCCCGCTTACGAATTGTGAACACCCATTTTTTTATCACATCAATGTAGACCCTTGTCGACACGTCCTTGGACTCCTGGGGGTCCATCTGGACCACTTTGGGACCCTATGATCCAAACCATATAATGTTTTTTCTGCGTAAAATGTCATGATTTACACTCATCAGCTTCAATTGAACATCGTCTGATAATTGACCTTAACAATTTTTATTAATGATTATTGTTGTCGGGTGAAGTATTATTTTAAAAACTTTTAGAGTGGACAATTTCAGAATTCATATCAGTTATTATTTGATTTTTGGCATCCAATTTTCTAGTAGATTATTACTGTCATTGTCGAGTGGGTAATGATATTATACGTTTCTTGCTATAATTTCAATGAAGTAACAAGATAGTGGCTGTCTTGTTAGAACTTTCCAGGGAGTTTTGTGTGGCAAGTAAGAATCCATGCTCCATGACATTATTTCTCATCCACTTCATTTATGCACGTTCAGGGTTCGTGGTTTCAGAGTTTTCTCACTAATACAATATTAGATATAATAAACCATTATAAAAATATAAAATAGGAAAACTATAATAGAAAAATAAATTGTACATTTGCCTCCTATGATATTATAAAAAAAATACAAATATTGTGCTCACATTGCAGTATAAATGTATATCCATTTAAGCATATTCAGTACAATATTTATAGTATAACAACCTTCAATCGATAGGGATTATTCTCTCAGGGGCTTGGTTTATAATTTACTTACTTCTAAATGGCATAAGGCTATATCCAGTCTAATCATTGCGTATCAATGGACGTAGGTTCGCAGCCTAGCAACTGATTCGAAGCTTTCGGTGAAGGAAAACATCCTGATAAAATCATAACATGATTTTCTAATCCCGCTATCCGTTAGTTACCACTCTCAAATTGAAAATCTGTAACTGTGTTCCGACACACGCACTTGAGTATCAATTCCTATTAAGTTTAGCATATTTACCATTTTAGACCACATTCATCATTTAACATTAAATGACATTGTGATAAAATGCTAACTTATAAAGTATAAATAAAAGTTATCTGTATATTAAGTGCATATTCAGTTAAACCCTCGCAACCGAGTGTATATAATGAGACCTTTAACATTAACAGTAGACCAACATAACCAATAGGCATGTTTGTGTCGTTTGACGGTCTAGACCAGTGGTTTAGACCAGACAACCTTTTTTTAAAACGGGCCACAAACACGCTTCATTCATGGTGTCGCGGGCCGCAAACTACTAATATTTAGGTATTTTAAAAAAGTATTTTCAAATGAACGTTTTAATGTTGTGAAAAATGGTTGTCCAATAAAACAAGCTTGGTATAAACCTTATATCATACGGAACGCATTGCGGTCGGGTTATCTGGGACCTATTGAATTTACTCAGCTTGCTCATAGTTTTTCTGATGGGCACGAAATTTAAAATAAAGTATAATCGGGTGGGCCAACTACAAAGACCGGCTACGTATGGACGGTCTAGACTTTGTTTGGTGCCAGGAATACCGTTGATATATGAGTACTGTATGTAAGTAGATGAATTGTGAGTATACCGTGTCCATCCTCTCCGGTGAGTATGATCTGCCCGTCATGGTTGAGAGTGGCCTCCGCTACAGCATTCAGGTCCACTGAGACCCCCTCACCGTCCAACGTACCAACGACACCAGCTCCGCCCTCGCCGCTGTGAATCTAGGTGATGACAAACGAAACCCCATGACAAGGGTATAAAAAATTTAAGAGTTGGGAAAAAATTAATATCAAGTCTCCAAGTAACCAATAATCATGGCAATCTAGACAGAGGTTCCCAGGTGCTTTTTCCCATAGCCCACTTTTAAAATTTAGCTGGTTCCCGTGGACCCCTGCAGTTACATTTCTACCATGTCCCCAAAACTCACCAAAAAAATGTGAACATGTCACGTTGTACTGAATATGGAATAGGCAAGTTTTAAAAAGTAACAGTAGATGAGCTTTTTAAAATATTATGTGCCTACATTGATAAGCGAAGTCAAGCCAACCTTTTAGTTCTTCATTATTGAAAGCAGATAAATTTTGGTGGACCCCGCTTACGAATTGTGAACACCCATTTTTTTATCACATCAATGTAGACCCTTGTCGACACGTCCTTGGACTCCTGGGGGTCCATCTGGACCACTTTGGGACCCTATGATCCAAACCATATAATGTTTTTTCTGCGTAAAATGTCATGATTTACACTCATCAGCTTCAATTGAACATCGTCTGATAATTGACCTTAACAATTTTTATTAATGATTATTGTTGTCGGGTGAAGTATTATTTTAAAAACTTTTAGAGTGGACAATTTCAGAATTCATATCAGTTATTATTTGATTTTTGGCATCCAATTTTCTAGTAGATTATTACTGTCATTGTCGAGTGGGTAATGATATTATACGTTTCTTGCTATAATTTCAATGAAGTAACAAGATAGTGGCTGTCTTGTTAGAACTTTCCAGGGAGTTTTGTGTGGCAAGTAAGAATCCATGCTCCATGACATTATTTCTCATCCACTTCATTTATGCACGATAACCAAAGTATATTATGTAAAACACCATCAATATTACAAAATATAATCCACTAAGTGACTATAAGAATAATACTTACGACCTGTGCCGTGGTTCCGTCAGGAAGCGTTATGATAGGGTTGTTGGGGTCGACCTGTATCAGGGACACGGTACCGTCGGGGTTTGTGATCGTCTGGAGCACTGCGGGAGCGTACTGTGACATCTGGATGGACAACCTTATATTAATTCGGTCAATCACTAAAACTCTCAACAACTGCTGCACAAAATTACTAAATTTTAATTGATCTTATGATCATTAAATCTGGTATTGTATAAACGTATATATGGTATTAATTAACTTCATTTATAATAGACGTATCCTGATTTTGTGCAGCCATGTGCACCTCAGACAAGTAGAAACGCCTTCTGCTAAACAAATCAGTGCATTATGTCTGCTATAAATAAACGGTAGTCTTTAGCAGTGTTGGATAAGAATAACCCATTAGTTTGCAATGATAACATATCTTTTTATCTTGAACTATTTTCTAATAATAATGTTTCTTCCGATTGTGTTATAAGGGCTTAGTAATTGAAACAATTGTTTAATCTATAAAAAATCCCATAGTCTGGCTATAAACACGAAGTGCATAATATGGATTACTAATGACCCACTAGACCCGTACTAGTACAGTAGCTATCAGCTATGAGCTCATAATGGATAGCGAATACAAAGAGTACTTTATTAGCATTCGCTGCCAGCTATTTGCTGCAATTAAAGAGCGGCAAACAACTACATATCAAATTTTTATTGTACTCATTATTTTAAGGTGTTAGAATATTTTTTTTTTAAAACAAGTAACAATACTGTCTAATGTTCTACTGTTGTAATGTCAATAGTAAGAACTAGACCTATACTAAATTGCTATTGGTTTGTAGTGGATAGCCCATATGAACAGTACATGATTACTATTATCTGTCTACCATTGAGTGAACTTGACTGACAACTTTATTTTTAGTATTTTTTTTAAAGACCACTTGTTTATAGTATTTGTTTTTAATGGACAGGTAAAAGAAGTTTAGGATATGAAAGCTGACAATAAAGCTTAAGGTTAGAAACATGTCGGCGTGTTGGAATGGGGCCGTTCAAGTATTAAGCAAGCAGAATTTTTGTAATTTCTGGCTCTCTTCCTGGTCAGCAAAAAGTCTCATGCTTCAGGCTTAGTAAAATCACTAACCGTTTTTTAGGGAATAGTGTTAGGTTTTACAACAAAGTCCCAAAGCATATTACCGATTTGCCGGATTGCGAATTTAAGCGCCACGTCAAGCGGGTTTTGTTGTCAAAAGGCTATTATAGAGTGATCAATATGTGAACGATGGTGATGGCTAGAATTGACTTATCTCTGTGCATCCACTAAAAACGATTGTAATGTATTTTTAATATGTATATGCACACGTTTAAAAGATAAACTAGAACCGAGTTTCTTGCCGGTTCTTCTTGATGAGTGAGTTGTTTGTCTGAACCGGTGGTAGTTTTAACGTTCACAAGTGCCTTCTTATGGCCTAAATTGAATATAGTATTCATTGATATTTGAATTTTGATATCGTGTTGTTTCGTACATCGACATCGGCGAGGGTCATCTGATCGATGCAGACTTGCTGCGAGAGCACCGCGGCCTGCTGGTGCGAGCGGCCCGCACCGCTGGACGACCCTCCCGAGTTCGAGCCCGCGTTGGGCATGCAAGCCGATATCTTTACATTACCGAGTGTGATATTTTACCAAATCCATCAGAGCGGCATTTCCAATGTGACAGCGTGAGTGAATAAATAACCATTATTTAGGTGGATAGTTAAATTTCATATCTAATGCATTATTACTTTATTTCAGAGAACATGAAATGTTACATTCCTTAATGAACAAAGCCCAATTTTAACCGTCCATAATAAAAAAAACTAGATATGGCTAAAATGAACTAGATTCATTATTAAATTTAACATTACTATTATACAAATACGTTGATATGATTCAAGTATAAATTAAAATACTCACATAAATAAATTACAAACACTTTTATTCATGATCTATAAATACAAAAATATTCTTTAAAAAAATATTAAAATTTACTACCAAATTATATATGAATGTTCTATTTATCGTAAGGTAACTGAGCATAAATAGCCAATATAAAAACTCACGGGCTGTGTTTGTGGCTTGTCGTCTTCATCAGTGAAAGCTGGAAGCAGATCCTCTCTGCCGTGGTACTTGTAACAGTTCACGACTATTTGCCGCAGCGCGTGCGTCCACGACATCTGTCAGAATATTAACTTGAATTAAATAAAATAAAATAAATTGATTACTTCACTTCCATTGATTCGTTTATATCGATTGACACAAATTGACAATTGATTAAACCGTTTTTTTTTCAATATTTAATGTGGGTAGGCTTTTAATGTAGATGAAGATAATGTTACAAATAGCATCGAAAATGCGTTATTTCCAAACACTACAGAAATATCTGGTGGAATAGTTTGATGAATGTTAATTCAATATCCACAGGTACGAATCCATGCATTTCGCATACAATCACTAATTTCAACGGGTATTATCGGGTGACGGTGAAGGAAAACATCGTGAGGACACCTGAACACGAGAAATATGGCATAGCTATAGGGCTGTGGATTTCTTCAAGTTTGAAATTGCCAATATATCGTGGCCTGGCCCATACTTTTCTTCGAAAAGACTTGCAGTGGGTCTTTTAATACAGATTCCAAGATTTTACTGCTCTTATACGTGCTATCGATCTGTCATAAATGACTTATATCGCATTCTAGAAAATTTGATTAGAAATAATATAGAACATTTTATTATAAACTAACAGGTGGGAAACATAGTAGAAAGTAATAAGAAGTAAAGAAGAGCGTGTGAGACCTTCTGTTTTTCGTCCTCAGTGCGTGCGTCCATGCGCACGTTGGCCCAGGGCAGGTCCTTGGGCCACCAGGGCGGCCGCGTGGACTCGCGGCCCCAACCGGGCTTCCCGCGAACTGGACCAACCATTCAATTGCTCATGTGGAAATATATTTTTTGCTTTTGACCATAATCTCATTTAATGTTGTTATATGGCGTGCTTTAAGGGGCCATTCAAGTATTACCTAAGCACTGATGGGGGGGAGGGGTCTTGGGGTGGGGGTGCTTGATTTGCTTACTATTGATGACATAGGGCAGGGATCGGCAAACGCTCGCAGGGCGCATGCGGCTCTTTCACTCTTTAGTTGCGTCTCTTCCCATAAAGTGTTTACTACAGATATGGAATGTTATCTATTCACTTGCTTTGTAAGAGACGAGTAAACATTTTTGAAACGTAAGCATAAAATAGAAACGTACATAAAAGAGGTACATTTTTAGAAAGCAGGACATATTGAGCAAAGGCACGCTCGAGAGTATACTTTTAACCCTAATTATCTATTATCTACATAAAAATAACTACTTTTTAACCGACTTCAAAAAGGTAATGATGAGAGATGATGACGACACTTGTCACAAAAGGCAGCCGTGACCGTCAGGCTAACCTATACCAGGTGAATGTTTAGACAGTAGCAATTTTTATGGAGGACACTCTGCATACGATTCTCACGTTCTAGATCAATTTAAAAAAATAGATTCTTAATATTTGACCTAATTATTGTATGTTTATTAAACATACAAAAATTATACGCAATACTCTAAGCGTCTATGTTAAAGCACAGTTTCAATGACCGATGGGTGTATTGAAAGTGAAGCCAACCAACTAAAAAAAGGATAATTTTTCGAAGGTTGAACGAACAAAAGGGTTTATTGTCCGTTTTATTATCGAAAGTTATTAACTCCGGGTCTCCACTCGCAGGTTTTATCACCGGTCATTCAACCTGGGGTTATTTAAGTTATTATCCATACCTTTGAAATTCTTAGAACAAACTTTACCTAAGGTTCTCTTTGTTGTTTATTAGTATTTGTTTGATATTATTATGTTATGTGTTAAATGTGACCACGAAGTGTCATGTCCTAGAATACTGCGAGTGCTTGACCTTACACCTGGTATAAACACACCATTAGGAATTGAACGTGATTATATAGAGGTTTTAACTCTCGGCGTTTCTTCGCGCGTTGTTTAGGTGAACGTATCGCTTATATATACTATATATGTATACAGATTGATAGAGGTATACAGACTGTTTGACTATCTCGAGGAGTACGACATATATGAATTTGTTTACATGGTTCGACAAAGGGACTGAACTGTATCTGATAGCAAATACAGTGGGATTCATAAACAATAGCGACCATCGATAGATCTACGATTCATCATCAGGACACGTCGGTTGGTTACTTGATCTAAACTGGTTGATTTCAAAATTTGAGCTTGATTTAAGAGTTAACTCGATTCGACTAAGTTATCATGTTAAATATGTATCTAAACACGGCTACATGCGTACGTATATGACTGTGCGCTGGAGAAACTTACCCATCGAGTATTTGAGCATGAGCGGGATGAAGGCTCGGAGCTGCGCCTGCGTCATCTTCTCAACGGGCGTCGGGATGCCGTCGATGATGAGGGGCGGCAACTCGAACAGCGAGGGGTCGTCCTGCGGCGGTGGCGGCGCCTGAGGGCATCCGCCCCGCCCGAACTGACGCGAGTTATGCGGCTGTGCGCCAACACGTGCCAACGCGGGCCAACACGTGCCAATATGGGCCAACACGCACGACGCAAGCCAACACGTGCCGGCGCGAGTCCATACGTGCCGATACGAGCCATCACGTGCTGACGCGAGCCAACACGTGCCGGCGTGAGCCAACATGTGCCGACGCGAGCCAACACGTGCCAGCGTGAGCCAACATGTGCCGACGCGAGCCATCATCAGCCAACGCGGTACAACGAGGGCGCGGGTGCATGCCGCTTTGACATATGTTAATACCTACTCAATAGTTTCTTAACTTTTGTCCAGTCACGACCCGTTATAACGTATGTTATTATACTATTATGCAATATGTAATTATGGCGCTTATTTAGAAATGAAAAAAAAGTATAAGAATATTTCTTATACAGGTCTTATTTATCTATTACGGGTCTACGACACCCGATATTCCTGAACACAAACACGTCACAGGTCACGACCCAAATGTTGAGAAACGATACATTAACACTACCTATTTTGTCTTCACCCAACGAATTTTACCTTACTTTTTTTGAAACCATCTAATTTTGATATTCAAGTTTACAAGAATTACTTAATAAACTTAGCCAATAAAAACACCTCTCAGACTTTATTATCAATATTTATGTTCCTCGATTGTTTTTAACCAACTATAGAATTCATTCGAATCTGATAAAACTGGCAGTTTTGAAAATTTATTATCACCATCAATCAGTCCACACGAAACAATCGAAGACCATCTCAACGTTTCAGTTAAAAAGCGAGAATTGTTGATTATAATTTAATTTATTAGAAACCTTTCAAGTGTTTAAACATATGGATTTTTTTTCTTTACCATCTCAAATTATTTACAGATTGGTGTTAAAATTAAAAATGATTTATTCCTGTAATGTACGTAAGTTTCTCGCTCCTAACCTTTCGTATGCCGAACTGTGAAGAGTATAACTAGTGATAGTCCAGTGGTGGAAATCTCTATATATTATAAAACCAAATTCCTCTGCCAAGTCTGCCTGGCTGTTCGCGACAATGTCAAAAACTATTAAACGGATTTCCATGCGGTTTTCACCAGTAGATAAAAACATACATGAGGAATGGTTATGTATATATTTTGTTAAGGTTTTTTTTTATTATCAGGGCAGAACAACGTCCGCTGGGCCCGTTATTTAGAGCATAATATAGAGTAAAGCTTTCCTTCACATAAACTATACCAGGTGAATGTTTTGACAGTAGCAATATTTATGGCGGACACTCTGCGTTCGATTCTCGTTGTAATCAATTAAAAAAATAGATGCTTAATATCTCATCTAAGTATCTAGAAACATACAAAAATTATACTCAATCCTCTAAGCGGCTATGTTAAAGCACATTGTCAATGACCGTGGGATGAAGTCAAAATAAAGCCAGCCAACTAACAAAGGATAATTTTTCGAAGTTTAGACAAAGAAAAGGGTTTATTGTCCATTTAATACCTAAAAGTTATTAACTCTGGGTCACCGCTCGCAGAGTTTACCACCGGTCATTCAACCTAGGTTTATTTTAGTTATTACCCATACTTTTGAAATTCTTAGAACAAACTTGACCTAAGGTTCTCTTTGTTGTCTATTAGTATTTGTTTGATATTATTATTTTGTGTTAAATCCACAAAGTGTCATATTCTAGAATACTGCGAGTGTCTAACCTTTCACCTGGTACAGATAGACTACTGGTATGGATAGACTGTATCCTTTTTTCCAAATGGTAAAAACTATATTGAGTATTGTAGAATATAGACGTAAGGAGACGTGAAATGACAAATATAAACTTATAAATAAAGGCTTCAACTCGTCACTTGTTGGAAAATAAACTGTGTCCAACCTTTTTTTATTGATAATAATAAATAAAGCTCATCAATAGCTATTAAAGGAAAAACAATGGATAAAAAACCAAAAGGAGGAAAACGTTCTGATCAGTTTTTTTTTCTTATCTATATATAGATTATTATAGTTTTACAAACATTGAAATCGTGGCTTTACCAAGAAAATGATATATCTGCAAGGAAAAACAGTTTTACTGAAATCATAATTATTAATTCACGCTATTTGTCCTTTTTTTATACAATATAATAAATATACTTTCCAATAAAGTATTTTTTAACTATAATAAATAATATTGTATGCTACAATAATGCTAACTTAATAAATGGATAAGCGTCCGGCATACGAAAGATTCACTTTGAAGAATTTGTTACATAAAATGGACACTATTTAAAATGCAAAGTTAAATAATTTAACATCTGTATGTTATGAATTGGCGATACTGTATAGAGGTGGTCCCTAACCTAAATCCCTACCCTACATCAACCATTGCTTCCAAACCCACCCCCGACTCATAGAACAACTAATATGAATTGGTAGATTTGTTTTAGACAACTACATGTATTATAGTAAATGAAGGAGTTCAGTAGACAAAGGATTTATAAAAACAGTAAAAAAACATCGTCATTGAATTTATTCTCTAAAGGAATTAAATAACAAAAAATACAGACTAATTGTCTAGCAATACAACAGGGGTTTATTTTTTATTTAAAAAATAAACTATTTTTGTAAATAGATATAATTATACAAAAGAATACACTATTTGCTGGAACAATCCAAAATCGTCTACGGATATTATGATATGAATTCGTAAAAACAAATAAAGCGTCGTGGTTACTGATAAATGCGCGTAACCGCATGCTTAAAATGTTATAACTAGGGAGTATAGTAGACAAACAAACAGATTGAACGTTATCGGTGTTACAAATCAATTTTCAATCGTGTTCTAGAGACTTCCACCCCTAATGTTATTAGACATATGTATAAGCGAACCACGTTGTGGCCGATGACAGTTCATTTTCGGACATCGCAGCGAACACAAGAAACGACAAAGTGCAGATATCTACACGTTAGATTGTCACAGTTAATTTTTCTCACTTTGTAAAGATTCTTAAATGTATAACTTCACACCTCGATCTTAAGTAAATGACCAGAAGATTAAATGGCGGAGTGTATGTCCTTTATATGCACAAACATATAAGGAGTTTTTGGCAGGATCTAGTCATGTAGTGATTTTTTTTATATTTTATTCATAATCTTGTGTTATTTGTCTCTATATTGTGTAATATTGGTGGTGTTTTACGTAATATAGTTTGGTTATTGTGCACTAGTGAAGTGGGTGGGAAAAAATACCATGGAGTATGGATTCTAACTTGCCATACGAAAACTTTCTGGATAGTTCTAAAGGAGCCACCATCTTTTTAGTTGATTGAAATGATCGCAAGATACTTGTAATATCATCACCTACTCGACAATGGCAGTAATAATGTACTAGAAGAAAGTTTCAGGAAAATAAAATAAATAACATATAGGGAAATTCATGATAAAATTTGACAGCTTCTTAATGGGTTTTAAAAACTCAACGTTAGTTAATAAGTGTTACAATCCTTTTCCCACTGATCCCTTACAAATTAAATAATAGTTAGGTGCGTATTACTGAAAGATAGATATGTTACCTGTTGCGCTAAAGCGTTCTCCAGTTCCTCCATGATCATGCAGCGCAGGTTCCTGACGACGTCCTCCAGGGGCTTGGCTCCGAACACCCTGTAGGAGGCGTTGGGCTTCCCGGGAGTGGCGACCAGCACGATGGCTTGCTGACCGACTCGTGTCGCGAATTCCTCTATAGTTTGCTATTACATAAATGTATAACACTCATGTTTACTCGTGGCTTCCATTTGTTAGCCGAAGATAATCAATCAGAAAGAATGAATTCCCCTGTCGGTACCGAGTCTACGGATATGGCTGGTGAAGTGGGTCTATAAGAAATTTCTAAAGTTGACGCGAATTTTTAAAATTGAATCTTTTATCCCTCAAATTTTTTCGTCCATCTATCGCATGTCGCATTACAGCCAGCCATACAGCAAACATTTCAGCTTTCTTTCCGGATGAAAATTACCCTGGGTGAAAGGTACTGTTGGTGAAAGTTACCTTGGGTGAAAGGTACGGTTGGTGAAAGTTACCTTGGGTGAAAGTTACCTTGGGTGAAAGATACTGTTGGTGAAAGTTACCTTGCATGAAAGTTACTTTGGGTGGAAAGTACCCAATGTACTTCTCTACACGGCTGACAACGTGTATGTAAAATTTCACGATGATCAGTTGTATGGTTAAAGCGTAACTAAGAAATAAATTCATAATCGAATTTATAATTTTAGTTAAAATTCATCTTAATAAGCCCTGTTTTATGGTTTTTTAAGAACCAAATATCGACGTTAGTGAAATATTAATCCGATATGCGTAGGTTTAATCCTCGACATATACCAACATTTTTTGCACTTCGCGTAAATTCGCTTAGTTAAATTAGTATGCAGCGTACATATTATTCAATGTATACTATATTTATAAAATTCGATATACTCACTCTCAACTTCCTAAGTAATCTGTTTTGATGACGTTTCCTCACTGATGGGTTCGTCTCGAACGAATGAGGCCTTTTCCGCTTCTTGGAGGACGCTATAGCAGCAGCGGCGGCCATGCCGACTGGACCTGAACAAAGAAGCTAATTTAAAACTTGAAAATTCCTTTATCGTTAATTCCTTTTGCTATTTATTATTATCTTTCTGACGGCAAAATCAAAATATCCTTTATTCAATTTAGTCCCTGAGAAGGAGCTTATGAACGTCAAAGCTACCAGAAACTCGATGTGGTCTATCTTTTTATGTCATATATTTTTACAGGAACATAAATTAGTTAACACGTTCTTAAGTAACACGTTAAGTAAGTTAACACGTTAACACACTTAGTTGACACGTTCTACAAACATATTGTAAGCATAAACCAGTGCTTCATTCAATTAGGTATCTCCTATAGTTTTTCTCTGTTGTAATTATTTTCCACTCTTCATCCTATATCGATATATATAAAAGAAAAACTTATATTTTTCCTGCTTATATATTTTTTTAAAGTTTTTCGATTTGATAACGGCTGATCACAAATATGATGGTAAACCATTTTTATTTGTTTGCATTCGGAAGAATTTAACTCAAAAATGGTTTGACCGATTTCTTTAAAATGATGTACACGGAAAACTTAAATTATTCTTCAATTAATAAGGTAACCAGTATTATCAAAAATATTTTGAGCAATGAAAAAAGAGAACAAAGACGTTTTATTTTTATTTCCAACCGCTTGTGATAAATTGTTGTACAGGGGTAGTATAAGTTACTACGAAAATGATAGGCAATAAATATCAGTAATACAGTTAAGAAATCATAAAATATACTCATAATTTTTGTAACATTAAGCAAAATAACATGTCGAAAATGATGGAAGCTTAAAAATGACTGCGAAGACGCGGGTCGATGCTATTATGACCATATAATCGTTTGAATTTAAATGTACCATAATTGGCGAGCGTTTAATCACTGTTACTCTTAATTTTAAAGAATTTAATTAAGAGAATAGAGTTAAAAAAATAGATGACTGACCAGCAGCGGCAAGCTGTTTTGTGACCTCATCGCTCATCGCGTGTTTGATGATATCAGCGCTGTCGTCGTACGTGGAGCCGGACGGGGAGGAGGCGCACTCGTCATCATCATCCGAAGCACCGCTCAGCCCACATCCGTCCACTTGAGACATGTCCTGCCAACAACTATACCCCTCAGATAACGCTCAAAAGCTTTAACCCCCCACTGTAATTTCAATGCATCGTAGTAAAGAAAATTGATATTCCGCAATGTTATTATAACTAAAGATACGTTACACGCACACATACGTAAAGTAATATTGTAACGCCACACTGTCTTAGATAAAAGGTGGAAGTAAGATGGCATATTCTCAATATCGGTGGTGAAAAAATATAGTTTATATGTTGCTTACATACGGGCAGCCGTCAAAAGTAAGCTAGCTAGCCAAGTTTTAACAAGGCGCTGTCGAAGCGCTTATGACGTCTCTATACTATTGTTATAATATCATGAGACCTAAAAGACAACACACTCTATGAGAGGGTGGTACTACCCCGGGCGAGCCGACCCATTCATGCTGAAACCAATAATAGTTTCAGCGTGGCTCTACCACCATTAAATTTGATATGATATTATGACAAAACAAATAGCACGATAACGCACTCACACGTAAAGTAATATTGTAACGCCACACTGTCTTAGATAAAACGTGGAAGTAAGATGGCCGTATTCTCAATATCGGTGGTGAAAAAGAAATAGTTATATGTTGCTTAGATACGGGCGGATTGACGGGGCAGCCGTCAAAAGTAAGCTAGCTAGCCAAGTTTTAACAAGGTGTTGTCGAAGCGCTTATAACGTATCTATACTATAGTTATATTATCATTGGACGTAAAAGGCAACACACTCTAAATTATTATAATAATAAAGTTAGTTTACGGCTAACGAAATAGGTTACATTTAGTTAAGAAATGAAATACAAAAAAAAAAAAAATGTATATGAAAGTATCTATTACTGCCCGGCCTTTTTCGAGTACATGATACAACAAGAAGAAAAATGTGTGGTTATATGAAACCACGATGCTAGTGAAACATTTTTTCGGATCATGGGCATGTACATGAAAATTTTAGGAAAAATGATTCGTTTTGGGTTATTAAAATCACGTTTTTCATCTTAATTTAATAATTGGAAAATGGGAATGATAATGGAAAATTGATAGTAGACAAAGATATCCAACTACAAATTTTAATTTCAGTCTACGTATTACAGTACTGAGTACATAATAAATATAATCATTCAGATGATAAGAGGCATGTTAACAACTGAGCCCAATATTTATTTAAATCATTGAAACATTTTGAATTGAGCCGGGGGTGCCACCATATTGGCTTTGGCTGCTCTGCCAAGCGCATTTCACTTTACCCTCACTCCGCGGCGGCTGTAAAGCGACATGCGATAAATGGACGAGAAAATTTCAGGCGATCGAGAAAAAGTTCCACTTTTAAAAATCCGTGTTAACTTTAGAAATTGTTTATAGACTCACCTCCTCAGCCATATCCATCGACTCGGTACTGACGGCGGAATTCATTGTTTCTGATCGATTATCTTCGTCTTCCTCCAAAGGTTTTAACTCCTGGACCATTGGGTAAATTACTCGATGTTTAGCCGGAAAAATTCCTGATATACTTTTATTTTAGAACCTACGAAAAAAAAACTTCCATTAAACATATTGTTTCCTATGTGATTGCGGGAACATAACACAGTAAACGCTGCAAAAACACACAGCGATACGTAAGGGTATTTTCTACAAAATAAAAAAATAAAATCAATTTATTGACAAAGCACAATACTTTCTTATTATTTTTATATAGATTATGTGAAAGTTTAAAGAATTCATTAAATAATTATTTGGGATGGTTAGCTTCGAGCAGACGAAGGAGTGACGGGGAGAATTGTCCAAAACTAGAAGAGCCCGAAAGTATAATTTATTTTTCTTTAACTCAGTATCATCTTTAAGACCAAAGCAACTTTTGAACCAGAATTCATATATAACAAGAGTTAAATAAAAAGGCCCACGTGTTTTTTTTGTCTAACCGCTGGCTGTCCACAGCTTCATCGGATTTTCTATGGCAATCAAGCACAGGGGTACGAACGTGGCCGAACCTCGGCTTGGGCTGTTGCCTTGAATACAACAGAGGTTCCCAGAGTTTTCTCATAGACCACTTTCAAAATTTAGCTGGTTCCGGTGGACCTCGTGCGGCTACACTTCTACCATATTTCCAAAACTCGACAAAAAAATGTGAAGATTAGGTCTAACTATGGAAATTTGTGTCTCACGAGTTTGAAATCACCAATACATCGTGGGCTGGCGTGGTGAGTACGCCCATTCCTTCCTTCGGGAAGAGGCCTATGGCCCTGCAGTGGGTCTCTTACAGGCTGATGATTTGATGGAAATTTGCAAGCCTCAACACCTGCACTGAATATGGAATATGCCAGTTTTCACAAGTAATAGTCGCTGAGCTTCTTAAAATAATATCTGCTTACGTTGATAAATGAAGTGAAGCCAAAATTTTACTTCTTCACTATCGAAAGCAGATAAATTTTCGGGGACGCTTACGAATTGTGAGCCCCCAGTTTTTGTCACGCCAACGTGTCTCCCGTAGGTCCACCTAAACCACTTTGAGAACTAAGTGAATATGAAATCACAAATCGGACTAAGCTAAACTAATTATATCTCTATTTGAATTACTGTATATGTGTGCCTCGCGAACCTAAACATTTATTTCGAATCTGACAATTTGGCTTAACTATTTAACCGAAATCGAAAATATAAGCGAAAAGAAACAAAAACCTTTCCACTATATTTGTATCTACCGTATATACGAGTATGTGCACGTATGAGGTGATCTGTATTATGTATGTTGAGCTGATGAATGATCATTTTCAGTGTCGCTGTATCGCGCTAGCATCGTGTTTGGTGGCTTCACATAGCTAGACCCACTCACATACGATCATGATTTATAACAAAAGGCCCTAGCGATACGCATTATTTTTGTAACTCGAAGTCGTCTTTTGTCAAGAAAGATGCTTAAATTAACAACAATTAACTTTATAAATTTTTTAACGTTCATTTAATTGTTACTTATTATAAAAGTGCATTAAGTTGTACTAATTAATACATAATGAATAATCATTATGTAGGTAGGTAATATAATTACCTACTTATTTTGATTTCGTAAATAAAGGGGCTCAGCTGCGAATACGGAAAGTGATCACAATTATTTTGCCCGCGAATATTCTAATCGGGAATAAGAAGAGTTTACTGCATTCATAAGAATTAAAGAGATGCGACCTACGCACTTTACTTTCATTGCTTTTTATTATTATTATTTTTTAAATAAAACTATTAGAGCGAATGGTTTTGGTAGTAATTATATAGCAGTAACAAAGGAGACGATTAATTGGTTGCCAGAGTATTCCCCACTGATTGAATGACGTTGTCACACAGAGACGGATTGAGGTTTTGGAGGCTCTGTGTATCACAACCTTAACATACTATCCAATCTAACAAAACTTTTCAGACGTATACCTAATTGGTACTCATACTTCTTTTTACCTACATTTAACATTTAAAAAAATCTAATCCAAATGTATATAAATAGTAGCTAAATAATACACGCGTCTTAATAATTTTGAATCACATAGTGGATTTGGATAAAAGTTTGTTTTGAAAAATGAAATTATTAAAACTGAAAACAATTATTAGTACCATATTTACTACTAAAACAAAATCTAGCTTTCTATTTTCTATTTAATTCTATGTTTAACAAACAGCAATTAAAATTTACAAATGAAGTGCCACTCAAGCAGAAACTATAAATAGCCTACCAAAGCTAAAGCCCACAGAAAAATCGTAAGGCTAAAAGATCCCGTCAGACTTCGTAACTATATAATAATAATCATAAATACAGTGGTACAACAAAATAATCCCAAGGAGGGATGATGTCAGGCAGGCGACTGATAGTAAAAATTAAATCAAATCATACATCACAATGTGTCAAACATGTTGTACCGACCCTACTTATGTGGGATAAGGGTAAGAAGTGTTGCATCCTCTGAATACTTCTTATATCTTTGGAAATCTAATATCAACAAGTCTGTGGACTGTAATATCCGCAGGAACAAATAAGTTGCATTCTTAAATACACAAATTTATATTTACATTAGTGAATAGCTGTGGCCGTAATTGCCTCTGCATGGAACCGAATGTAGAAAAACAGTGACTAATAGAATCATCTCAATTAAGTCCAATTACTTATCTACTTTTCCCATATACTTAAGCCACGTCGTCTTTAAAATTACAATAACTTTTGATAGAGTGCATTGATTTTTTTGTTAATTAAACCAAAACTAAATGTTACTCAAGGATATGCTTTATGGTTTTATTATGAATGCAGCTTTAGCAGTGATGCAAATCCAAACAAACAGATAGAAAGACCAACATTTCTAAAAATGATTGAAATGTATTTTATTACTTATTCTAAGAATCTAGCAACAATTTTTTTAACAATAATCTAAAAACAAACATTAGATTTACATTCTTATTACATGTATATATATATATATATGTATGTATTCAGCTATCTGCAGTTTTACAAATGTATAAATAGAACTAATATCATATCAGTATGTCTTTAACTATATAATTATACAGCTAATGCTCCTATAACAAAATCAACTATTTCTGCAAAATATTTCTTCTATTTTCAATTATAAATAACATTTTGGTGATACCAAGTAACGGCTCACATATACATATAGTTATATTTAACTAAAATTTGAGTGGCTGGCTACAATGCCACCTGAGAAGTTAGAAGTGTATTTTTACAAATGTTCCACAATATTATTCTTATACAATATACCAGTGGAGCATATTAGCTTAAAAAAATATTGCTACATTCTACCAGACTGTGATGTTGTATTCTTGTTTATTTAATGCACATAAACAAGGTAAACAAGTTTATTTGCTATTTCATTGATTGTTTACCATTCCCTTCTAGCTCTGAGGGCACTATACTTTTGAGATTCACTGCAACTAGACAAGGCAATCCATTTACATATTCTTACAGTGGCTCTGCAGTTCTGTTTGTTGGTTGACAGTCTTCCCGTAATTTCATTGGAGTCAATGACCAGTGTATTGATTTCAACGGTTTTTTTATTGGGTTTTTAAAGAGTAATTTTTCTCTGTCTGAGTAAACAAGACATTCCACGAGACGTTTCAGTTACTGTATGAGACGAAACTGTTCAAAAGAATTTAAGACATTGCAAAAATTATGTGAACAATTAAATATATACAATGTATATTCTGACATTGCTTAAAAACATTTAAAAAAGAATTTTTATATATATGTACTTATTAGAACACAAATATATAGTGTGGTAAAAGGGGAGCAGGCTCAATGGCGTGCCTACCTCGCCCCCTATTTCACCCAAATTGACATATGTCATCACTAATTGCAGTACAGTTGCATTCAGAAGTCAATTTAGTTTTGTTGTTGTTAATTATATGTAATTGCTATTTTCATTGTTTTTTGTTTTTCTTGTATATTTGTAATTATTAGAAAACCCATTCACTTCGAAAAAGGAAGTTTTTATGGAAGGCGTTGCAATACAAATCATTATTTATTATGAATGTATTTTATTTACAATAACAGTATTCTAACAGCATAATACCTACACAATATATGCTATAAGATATATCCCACACATAGAAAAAATACTACACAAGGGGGGTATCATTCAATTGAAGTACATGACCACACAAACACCCAAAATTGACCAACCGGGTTATTAAATATTATTTGCATTTAATTATAATTGACAAATACATAATGTGGCAAACTCGTTATATTCTAGCTTTGTCAATCACTTTATTATTTAGCTAGTCAATTTCTAGTTTTTACTGTTATTTTATTACTCCAGTAATGATTGAATTTTTATTGTCTGTTCATTTTCATCTCTAATTCTTTGCAAATATTCTAAATGTGTGTATATCTCTGATGTATCTATATGTCTGCTCAATTCATATAAACAAGTTTTCGTAAACCCGCTGTCAAACCGTTTACAAGACAACACAATCGGAATCCAACTTTCATTTCACTTACACAAATTCTTCTGAAAGTAGCAACATGTTCGTTATACTGATACATTTTTATTACTTAATTTAACGGGCAAATATCTACTTGAATCGTAATTCATTAAGATCTGATATACTGTATGTATAATATCAAGACAACTTAAAGACCAATAAATGTAAATGATAAATTCTTATAATAATATTCTGAATTCCTTTTGTATTAACCTCGTGACTGTACTAAAAGTAGTAAGACCAAACTTAAAGCTATATTCAGAGCAAACTTAAAACTATATTCAGAGCGGCCAAAAACGATGACTCTTGACTATACATTGTATTGTTGTAAGGCAAATATCATGTTACTATTTAAACTTTAATGAAAAAGTAAGAAATATATGTCATTCATGTAAGACAAAATTAAATGTCATTGAAAAAGAGTTAATATTGTGGAAAGGAAACTAAATGTTGATTTTAGTGTTTTTT
>MU160574.1:47195-74294 GCA_015888305.1 Antheraea pernyi | reverse complement strand
GCACCGACAGGATTACCACTATTCGATACTTAATTTATAGACAACTAAGAACAGTAAATGATACAATCATGTGAAGCAATTATATAAAAAGTTGAATTTTCGTTACTTAATCATATAGCTATTCCTATATAGACGTAAAGATTATCTATATTTCTATAGTAATATTATAAACAGGTAAAGTTTGTGAGTTTGTGACGTTGTAGGGGGTAATCTCCGGAACTACTGGTCCGAAATTCTTTGAGTGTTTGAGTGTTATATAGCTCATTTATCGAGGAAGGTTATAGCCTATATATCATCACGCTAAAACCAACAGGAACGAAGCACCAATGAAGAATGTTTCAATATCGGGTTTTTTTTCCTCTTGAGAGCTTCCGCTTCGTGTTAGCGTTAGCCCAAAGTTACTATTCCATGCGGACGAAGTCGCGGGCAGAGGCTAGTATTTTAATAAATCAAAAGGATAAGTTACTGTTAAAGGCATCTATGATAAAGGTCATTTCACTCGCCGTTATCACAATATAATTACTTAACTACAATTTACATATAGTACATTAATACAGGATTTAATTAATCAAGTCTAAGGTGAACTGGTTTAACAATATAAATAGATACGTTATGGTAACATAAACTTGGCTTACTTTATATGTTTTAGGTGTATTCAATACAATGAATAATAATTGATAATAATAGAAAAACTTTTCCCATTCATTGTTTTTTTGGATAAGACGATATATAGGCACTTCCGATATACACGTACGCGTTTGTAAATCATGCTATTTCAATTGTATGAATCACCAACGAATATATGTATGAATAGCTTAGAATAGTTTAGCTAGGTCAGATCGGGATTTTTCGGTAACAGCCCAAGCCAAGGTGCGCCGTACACCCTTGATCATATTACCTAAACAAAATCGGCTGAGTGCCTTAAGCGTTCGCCTTAGTAGTTCGGTAAAGCTGTAAAGGCCGTAACGCTAATAGCATAGTGAGTTCGAGAAAAAAAAGCGATATAATGTAAACAAGCTTTTGCTAGCGTCTTCGTCCAGGTTAGTATAGATTTAATCATTAAAGTCTAGACCAGGAATGCGGAATTTAATATTGTCTGCAAAATCTGGAAAGCTGGATTGCTTAAAAGATCGGCGTGATTTAAATTTAAACTGTAACAAACTGTCTAGGTAATAATGTAGGTTTTTACAAAAAAAGCTCAAAGCATATTACCGATTTGCCGGACTGTAAATTTACGCGCCATGTCGAGCGGATTTTGGTGTCAAAGGTATATTATAGGGTGGATCAATATGTGAACGATGGTAATGTCTAGAATTGACCTTTCTCTGTAAAACCACTAAAAACGATTGTAACTAAACATTATAAAAATATGTATATTAAGAAGATAAACCCGATCGAGTTTCTTGCCGGTTCTTCTCGATGACTGGGTCGTTTTCAGAACCGATGGTAGTCTTTAGGTTTATAAGACTTATTAGGACCTAAATTGAGGAAAGTATATTAATGTTGAAATCATGTACCAAATACTATAAGAAGAAATATTGTCTATTACAAAAATGGGTATTTTTGAAACTTAATTGTATTTAGGGCCTTTTATCACCACGGGTATTGTATGTAAGGAGCCATAAATATACAACTAAGATTTAACAAAATAATCATATTTATCTCTTTAATTTTAAAAGCAAATCTTTATAAATACAACCACAACAGTATATATCACAAAAAATTAAACAGCATTCCTTTTACGTAAGTAACGGTTTACCAAAATTAACATAGCTCAATAAAAACGAAAATAAATTATATAAATAGTCACTATAAAGTGGTACGACTTGTGGGATACCAATGAAATAGAACGTTTAACTTCGATAACCTGAATTCTGTAATACGTTTAAGAGATTAATCGTCTAGGTAGGTACCAGTAACACTCATTTCCCCTTGAGGGGTCCACCATCTTGACCCCTCAGGCCGCAATTTGGGCCTCTTAGGAGGGGACAACACCTGTTGGAGGAGTAGACTTAGTGTCGATTAGACAGTCCCTGCTCCTCCGGCCAAAAGGTGTAAGAAGGTACCATGGGGTTTTAGTCCGTGCGAGTCGGGCATATCCATCCTCTGCTCCCCGGCGAGATGGATATCCGTTAGGGATTTCCCCATGGAGCAAAAAAAAAGTTGGTACCAGTAATAGTTTTTTAGGTAATGGTGTTAGGTTTTACAATAAAGTACCAAACCATGGTATTTGATTTGCCGGACTGTAAGTTTACGTGCCACGTCAAGCGGGTTTTGGTGTCAAAAGGCTATTATGGAGTGGATCAATATGTGAACGATGGTGATGTCTGGGATTGACTCCTCTCTGTGCACCCACTAAAACGATTGTAAGGTGTATTGGAAATATATATGTTAAAAAAATGTACCCAATCGAGTTTCTTGCCGGTTCTTCTTGATGACTGGGTTGTTTTCCGAACCGGTGGTAGTTTTGACGTTCATAGCTGCCTTATTAGGGCCTAAACTGAATAAAGTATTTTTGATTTGATTTGATATGTACTGGTTGTTAATATTACAATACAATATTAAAATCGGCTGATTGCCTTAAGCACTCGCCTCATTAGTCCCGTGAAGTTGTTAAAGCCTAGCTAGGCCTAAAGCGTAATTAGTTAAAAAAAAAACAATACAATATTACGATGCGATAATATAATTCGACGATACGACGAAACAAAATCAGTCACTGTAACAGGATGTTACTTCCTAACATTGGTATAAAACTTCTAGCATTGCGTTATGGTGCGTATCGTTTGTAAATCAGTCTAATGCATATTGAAAACAAAAAGGTGAATTTCCAGACACCAGAATTGACTAATTAGTGTTCGAAAGCGTCAGACCCTATGATTTCAATTATAATGGGTCTAAGCTGTAAAGAGTAGGGACGCGAAGCGTACGTCGATGTTTTATTAAAACCTGTCAAACATCGACACATCCTTACTTTAACACGATAACTAGCCTATTTCTCGCGAACAGTACTTTTTTTACGGGATAGAGTGTAATGAGTTTATGAGTTTTTTTTTTTCGGACTTACTACGCTATTGACCAAGCAAGGTCTAAACAATGTTTTGATGTTCCCTTGATAATGTGTATGTAACATTTACTGATAATCGATTTAATAGTTAAATCGTAACAAACAAATGGACACTCGCATTTATAATATTAGTTAAGATTTAACAGAGATATTTGATATTTAAAATATCATAGTCTTTATATATAAATTTCTTCTGTACGTGTGTATGTCACTGAACTCCTTCTAAACGGCTGGACCGATTTTGATGAAATTTTGTGTGCGTGTTCCAGTTGATTCGAGAATGGTTTAGATTCACAATTGGAGCCGGTACGTGACGCTGCGATTGAATTTTAAATATATTTTTTTATTATCAAGGCAGGACAACGTTCGCCTGGCCCGCTATTCTAATATAATTTGGGGAATTCGATCGCGGAAAGAGAGCGAACACATCTACATTCACTTACTCAGTTACACGTGTAGATATTTATATTGAATATATCGTTCTATCTCTGTTACTATCTCATCAAGGTGGGAATAACACACGCTGCGCTACTGTCGTCAATGTATCGGTTATTTCTATTAATACATGACAACGTTTTGGTACTGTGCTTAATAATAAACACAGTCCAATACAAAAACAGCAACAATCAATGAGAGATTAAGTAATCCGTCGCTGCTGTCTTGACTGCCAGATAAATACAATAAGGTATGTAACCCTTAAACTGTTTTGCTTTATAAAAAAACACAAAGAAACGTAGTTATTGATATAAATTGATAACATTAATTATATATTTTTTAAATTAATAATGTTCAATAAAAAAAAATCACAATAAAAGATACGCCAACTGTCGCAACCTCGCTACCAACTGAGCTGTTGTCCTCCAAATCTGGACTAACAACCGATCAAGAGAGATACAGCTTACTTAATACCAGACTATCCACATTAATGTTGAAATTGTTTCAATAGAAGTATATTACAATATAACGTGTTTTTTTTACTTCCTTCGTAATCTTACCATAAGGGTACCACTTAAGTAGAGTCGACACTACATGTTTTTCTCTTCCAATCTCCTCTATCAGATGTCATCTCAGTATTCATAAATACATATCAATTTTCACACAATCCATCCGTAACTTTCTTGGTCTGCCTTTGCTCCTACGTCCTTCCACATTCATACTTAAATATTTTCTAGTTACATAATTTTCCTCTCTTCTATTCTCTCTTCATAACATGCCCGTATGAAGCTACCCTATTTTTTACTTCCTTAGACATCGAAAAAATATCGATGTTTTTATGAAAGATGTAGCATCCCTAGTGTGGTTTAACATAGTGACGAAACAATTACATAAAGATAGGACGATGTCAATTAGTCGCTTGTAGTCACCGTCAATCTTATATTAATAATATGTTATTAAAAATAACTAGAATAGAGAATCTAAACAAAAATCAAGCGTCACGTACAATATCGTTTCGTTTTGACTATTGTGACCTGGTTCTCTTTAACCACATGATCGATATAAGAAGACAGACGACATTCGATTTTTTTTTAATATAAAAAAATACTTTTTATATGGAAACATCACAGTAATATAATTTGTTATTGAACTAATCCAGCGCCCAAAGGAGGACGTAAGGTATCCTGAATATACCCAAAAATTTCCAAACAGAGTCCCAGAAAAAAGCTAACATTATAATAATTTATAACCCTAACTAGTAATTACTAATATTAGAAATGCAAATGTCAGTTTCTTTGTTTGTTACCGGTCATTATGAATTTTGGATACATGTTGTGAGCAGTACAGAAAAGGATATCTTATCTTTCAAACACAAAAAAGTTACTATTCCCGAAGGATAGGACAAATCTACATCGACGTCAGTGAAGCCACGTGTTACACTAATCACGTATAGGGCCGACGCAGTCAGGAATGGCAATAAATACTTCGTATTCACTATTTATTTGGCCAGAGCTTCGCCTTCGCAGGTCAATAGTGATTCCCCGGGTGGCGTTGTAGTCTCGCCTCTCGGGTGTGTCACGGTACCGGACGTAGACATTAACACACGATAAAAAAAATAGTGTCGCTAACAATTTAGGATGGAAGAAGTGAGAGATGAAAACGACGGGAATGTTTTGGCGATATATATTTTTGTGGAATCGAAAATACAATGAATGTTTTTGTTCAATAATAATTAGTAGAAATATTTAGAGTTATAAATAGTTTAATTGATGAAATTATTTGTCAATAATTTGTTATTATTTTCCTACAATAAATATTTATTATTAGTTAAATCTAAACTAATTAAATCCGACTTTGAAATTGAAAACTGATAATTTTATTAAATTTGTGATACCGGAACCACACTTAAACAAAATATAATACACTTGCTTTTCCTCCCAACCTCACTTGTGTTAATGTGGATTATTTTGAATGGACGATATCCTATGTTCTTTTTTCGTACTCCTGACAACATGTATGCAAAATTTCACGTTGATTATTTGAGTAATTAAAAGCGTAAAAAAATAAACTAATGAACGAACGCATACGGCATATAGAACATTAGTAAAGACTAGTATGAAAATTACATAAAATACATTAATATTGTGGATACATAACAAATAACCTACCTGAGTCGGCGCGTGGTCGCATCGCTACAAGTGCGCCGGCGGTGGCGATGCGCGCTGCGTGGTGAGAGGTATCGGCAGCAAGTGGGGCGCATAATCCGGCGCGAGCACATACCGAGGCGAGCAGCACATTGCGTACGTGCCCTTCCGCGCCTGCAGCTCGAGCAGCGAATACAGCGACCGCTCGTACAGTCGCCACTGATGCACCACACAGTGGGCTGCAACACACCGAATCCACTATCAAAATACGTCCTTGTTAAGGATGTACATTTCTTAAAAACACTTTACATTTAATTCCTATATATCCATTAAATGTACAAAAAAATTGGCTGCCTGTAAGGTCGATTTACGGGTGATAATTTTACGTGATAACGTCATAAGAAAAGATGCATCGGCTGATGGAATGGAGAAGAGATAGAAGCTTCACAAGCCGAACACTCAGGCGGAACGTGACAATAAGTCATGCTTTTTCGTGCGTGCAGCCGGCGTTCAACCATTTATAAGACGTTATCACGTCAAAATATACGATAAACTCATTCCAATATGTTAATTTAAAATGTCACTGACTACAGCACTAATGCTTGTCAAGGCGATGGATTGACGTCACACTATTAAAATTTGGAAATAGTATAATAATGTATAACAAAGGTAATATCAGTGTAAAAAAGTGATTCGCTTTTGATACGCAAGCTGTATCTAAAGACAATAATAGATTTGCTAAACATTTTAGATTTATTTGTCTTACCTTCATAGGTGGCACTGTGGTGAGTGGTAAAAGTCCACATACCTCTGGTGTGACGCTTTTGTTCAACTTTGAAGGCCCCGGAACGGTTTACAGAAACTTGTAAATTATAAAAAGTTGTTCGAATACTCAAGTGAAGAACATCAGCCGTAGTCATTTAGTAAATAGACAAACTTAAACCTTCCAACACAATGTTAAAAATTCCTTGGTAATTATTAATCCCATCAAAAACATAAATGTGAAATGAGAGTCAAGTTCAATATCATGATTATATTATGCCTTGGTTGCTGACTTCAACGACAAAAGAAGTGAGATCTAAGTGGGTGCCAAGTTCAATGGTCAGTCCTGAAATGTTTTTATAACAACATGAAATATGTTACAACAACTTAAAATATCATTTCTGTTTATAACTTGGGATAATATAGACTTAGGTCCGACTTGGCTAGATAGGATCGGTTTAAATAGCATAATTATTCGAATTTTTTGACGCATTGGACATACTTGGCGCTAATTATCTCCTTTCAATGGGGTTAAAATGTGACCTATGGATGTGTCAGTGAAAACTGATCGTCCAGCAGATATGAAAAAAAAACATGAAATAATAATATTTTTTCTATATCTTCTTACTATTTCTCATACTACGAAAAATACCTAATAAAGAATTGAGGATTATTATTTATGAGATGATTGTAATTTTTAAACTTGAGTTTTTATACGTTCTATTTTATTTTGAAAGTCTTTTGACGACTTATGTACCAGGGTAATGGTTTAAATTTAGCCATGTTATTAACGAAAGGCCGAAAAAAATAATCTCAAATACACTGTACTTATTTTAATATTATAATACATATGTATTTACTCTATACCGGATATACCCACAGATTCCTATGCTTTTTTAACGTATAATGCTTCCAAGATTTTGAAAAGTAGGTTTTCTGGGGACATAAGCAGAGAGTTTGTATGCTTCACAAACACCCGCCAAGACATATATATCTGCTCGTTTGAAAAACAACGAAAACTGTTGTTATGAAGTGCCATCTTTTGACTTTTCTACAAACTGTATTAAACTGAGCAGAGTCATAAAATTTAAAATTATTATATAGTCTTTCCATGAGCAGATTTACATAAAATAAAGCCTATATGTTATCCCAAGAGATGCGCTTAAATCACTCATAGAAACTCGTCCCGTACTTTTGAAAATTAGCCTCTTCGAAAATACAGACCGATATAGTTTCCAAAAATAGACCAGATTATGTGCTCTTACATTTACACTCACTGTCGATTTTTAGCAGATATTTTCTATATATACAGATACAGCTGTTCCACTTTTTTGAGGGTTAAAAAAAGGTGAGAGATGTATTAGCGTTAACAACTATAAATATATAAGCTGTTCCCGCGGCTTCGCTCGTATTAATGAAGTAAATTAACCTATCCTTCGGGAACGATACTCTATTTCTGTACCTCGGTTAACATAGTTAAGGTATGAAAGCGTAATAAACAAACCCACACTCACATTTATAGTATTACTAGTAAGGATCATTTAAAAACTCAACTTTTAGTTCAAAACGGCGCGTCACACTTTGAAGTCCAAATAAGACGAGCGTCCCGCAAAATAATTCGATCGCATACCTCAAATCACAACACAAGCATTGTTTTTACCTTAACGATTACTTTGGAACGAAGGAATTATTAAAGCGTTTTGATTCCGATAGCTTTTTATCCTTAAAACCCAAATAGAGTGTTTTACTCAGCGCTCTTAACTTTAATTCTGTGGTAATACTTTAAAAAAGAGGATTTATTGCATAATTTGGAACTTCGGAATACAAAGGAGTATTCATTAAGCACGTGGGCTCAATATGGTAGCACCGGCAAAACCTTAAGAAACCTTATATAAGGGAATGGTTTCACAAAAAAATATATTACAATTTAAATCTTTATACAATGATACTACAATTTATTTGCGTCTGGCTCCCGCCAAAACTACTGAACTTCTGGGTAAAGACCAATTGACGGGGAATTTATAGTAGATGGTTCTAAGCTACTTATTTTTTGGGTTTAATTGACCCCTTACCCATGATATGCACAAAGAAGAGGACGGATATAAGCTTTTTTTTTCTTATTGTAGCGTGGCAAAATGACTGCACTATGCCTGATGGTAAGCACAGTACAGTCCAAAAACAATGGCGACCACCGAGTGACACACTATCCATCGCCGGTCGCCGCTGTCATGCCGGCCTGCGAAAAGCTGGATATGCACAGGCTGATCCCGAAATGCGACCCGAAGAAGCGAATCACTATGACGGGCTAATTTAGAGAATACACATAACATTTTGGAAAACGCAACCTTAATATTTCCATAAAATATATCAGTGTTAACATCTAAGGCGTATATGTATTTTTGCATATATGTTTAGTTTAACTAGTTTGGTTTAGTAAGATTCGTATTGTTGCATCCAAGGCAACAACCCAAGCCGAGATGCGGTCACTTTGGTATCCTTGAACTTGTTACCAAGCGACTCAGCGCCATAATTGGTCACCCCATTAGTGCGGTCAAGTTGTGAAGGCCCATCAGACCAATAGCGTTGGACAGTTCATAAAAAAACACTGTTTTTTTTCGAACTGACTACTCTATTGACCTGACAGGCCTTTACAGCTTCACTGGACTACAAAAAAATACTGGCGAAAGGCAACAAATATAAACATTCAGACGATGAAAATCTATACAATAAATTGATGTAAAGGAGAGGAATGAACATTTTAATGGCACCATTGTCGAAAACCACGTCACGTAAGCAATGATCATCCACTAGCATGTAGATAAGTTATATATATTCTAATGTCAATTACGTAGTAGCTAGTTTCAACCTAAGCATTTCTTAAACTTTGCTTTGTTTTCTGTGTCGATGTTCTGAAATTTCAAGGTAATTTATTTTTATATGCGAGTCTATATTGGCTATATATATCTCTTATTTATGTTTCTAATATTAATGTATTATATTAAAAACAATGTTATAGAAGAAGCGTTGAGTTTTCAATTTTCTTTCTTTTTCAACAATTTTTATTAAATTGTGGGTATGGTATTGAAAAAAAGATCTTAGAAATAAAACATTGAATATCCTGTCATATATAGTATTCAATAGGTTTTTTATTATATTAAAGAACTTGATCGCAATTGATGAGATATCAATCTAACCTACATTCAGTTTTCGGGAATGAAAATTGACAATCTCTTCAATTCCTGCGGCAACATACAAAGGGAAATTGAAACTATTTGAACTAATTCTCTCATGGATGTAATACAGTTAACTTAAATACTTTATTAGAACGCTTTGAAGGCCCAACAACGACCCTTGAATGCTATTTCTATTATGAATATAAACTATACGATATTATTATCAAAATAAGGAAGTAAAAGCCAGCAATATGATAGACTAATAGCAACAAGATTGTTACAAAGTCTCGTCGCGATGCATATTTAAATCTCCAACGTAATGCCACTAAGAAACTATATCTAATTCTTATCACCGTTTGATATTATAAGCGACAATACACTCTTATATTCCAACTTCAACTTTATGACATTTAGTTAAAGTAGATTTTTCTTTGTAAGAATTGGATGTTTGTTCTATTTCGTTCAAGAGTGATATGGGCTATGTGGTAGTGTTAATGGTATAAGTGCCAAGTCATAGTATCTACCAACCACGTGCCAATTTGCTTATACGTGTATAATTATGATGCAAAGTGCAGGCCAGTGTAACTAGACCGTTGTAATCGCGACATATTAATGCATTGTTGATAAACAGCGAAGGGGACATGAGGTCTCCCATCCCGGTCGCCGTCTAAGATAGAAAATGTAGCAATTAGATACGGTTTTATTGCTTAAACGATTAATTGCATTGTGATATAATATTCCCGTTTTAATACGTTCTGAATGTAAGCGTGCACTTCATATAAAAACGACCTCGGTAATTTTATAGGTTAATAAATCGAGTATACGTGAATAACTCATTAAATAATTTTATGAAATGAAAAACAAAACCTACTATTCAATTTTCTTCAGCTCATGTTACTATAAAACTCTATAAAACATATCTATAAAACAGGTTCAAACTCCGACATGTGCCAATGAACTTTTCGGAATTCGCATAAATTTACCAATTTAAATTGGTAACGCTATCGGGAAAACTTCGCGAGGAAAGCTAAACCTAACAAATGTTCTTCTAGTACCATTCTATTTGTGAATACATAGAACTGTGGATTTGTGGAGTTTGAAATCGTCCTTACGTTGTGGGCTGGCGTGGTGATTATGCCCATACCTTCCTTCGGGAAGAAGCCTATGTTCCTGCAGCGGGTCTCATATAGGCTGATGATGAGGAATTGTGACTAACTACACCGAGATCACCTTACACCAGGTATTAGCAACCGCCACGTCGCTTAAATGCCTTGCGTCTAAAATTATTTGTAAATTGCAATTATTAATATTAGTCTGGTTTTCATATCTATTGGCACTAGGAGCAAAAAGTATACTTAGTCTGGCCATAAATACTGTTACAATTAAAAATAAACAAAACATTACATTTGAATTTGGAATCTGTCATTTTTTATGATTATTCATTGGATTTCTCATTTTGGCGCCAATACATTGTACAATACTCTGCGATATTAAAATGGAGTGGGGTGATATCCGAATCGCTGTGATTGCATTACACAAAGTAGGTATGGAGCCAAATGCAATATTTAAAACTCTCCATACGCTTGGTATTAGTAAAATGTTTGTGTAACGGGCTATTAAGAGGTACAATGAGACCTCCTCTGTTTGTGACAGAAAAATATCTGGGCGTCCACGTAGTGTTCGTACGAAAAAGGTGGTCAAAGAAGTAAGGGAAAGAATTCGAAGAAATTCTCTCCGAAAGCAAAAGATTTTATCTCGGGAGATGAAGATAGCACCTAGAACCATGTCGCGTATTTTAAAAGATGACTTAGGACTTGCAGCCTGTAAGAGACGTACTGGTCATTTCTTAACTGATAATTTAAAAAAAACATAGGGTGGTAAAATCGAAACAACTACTGAAGCGGTACGCAAAGGGAGGTCACAGAAAAATTTTGTTTACGGATGAGAAAATTTTTACGATTGAGCAACATTTTAACAAACAAAATGACCGTATTTATGCTCAAAGCTCTAAGGAAGCTTCCCAATTAGTCGACAGAGTGCAACGTGGGCACTATCCGACTTCAGTGATGGTTTGCTGTGGTATTACCTATGAAGGAGTGACTGAGCCATACTTTTGTGAGAAAGGTATCAAAACATCGGCACAAGTGTATCAAGATACCATTCTAGAGAAGGTAGTGAAGCCCCTTAACAACACCATGTTCAATAACCAAGAATGGTCCTTCCAACAAGACTCGGCGCCGGGTCATAAAGCTCGGTCTACACAGTCTTGGCCAACCAACGTTTCGGACTTCATCAGAGCTGAAGACTGGCCGTCGTCTAGTCCCGATCTTAATCCGCTGGATTATGATTTATGGTCAATCCGTATGATTGGCAGTGAAGAATTTTCCTATGCAAAGAGTGCGTGCTTCTATTGATAACTGGCCTTAACGTTTAAAGGACTGTATTGCAGCCAATGGACACCACTTCGAATAAACTTTTTATATTTTAAATTCTTTTATATTTATGTATTAAACTAACACACTGTACAAGTAATAAATGTTTATGGCAAGACTAGGTATACATTTCTCTACGGTGTATTAATTAATCAAAAATATAATGGTCTGCATAAGCTCAATATAAAAAATCAATGTTATATGTACACAGGCCGCTATTCTACTTGTCGCTAGTCTGGCACAAGCGTAATACATCACAATCATGTCGAGACCTTCGATGAGCATAAGTTTTCCTTTACCAAATAAATTTACTTCAAAAAATGTATATTCTATCCTGGAATTGAAATCTTGATCTGGACCTGAACCGTTGAGCCAAAAATACGAACCAGTTTTTATAATTTGGTCTGAGTGACATGAACTCTCAGCGGAGACTTGGCAGACAGAACTAATTGAAATACAGGCATACATAAGTTCCATTTGTATCTGTGCCCAAGGAACACTCGTATCGAAGTGTCACATAAATAATTTTTAATGCAACCATATTGATTTGAACAATTGTCTGAAAACTGAAAATAAACTTTATATCCTTGGGAGAAAGTTCAATAACTGTAGTAGTATGAAGGACTGATTGACGGAGTGATTGACGGCGAGCATAAAAAAATACAGGACAAGTCCACGCTTGATCTGATAAATATATTGCTAGCTTTCTTATAAACTTTTGATTGGCAAGTAACCCGTAAATCGATCATTAAATATTTGGAAAACATGATTTTCGTTAATAAAGTTTTTAAATTCATTCCCCTACACCTAAAATGGTTCATACTTTTCCATCACAACATTTATACTGCTGCAAGACATCTTAATTCCATATCACACGCCACGCTGATTAGTTTGCCTTCGCCACTAAGAATGGTACAATTGGTTCTAGGTTAGGTTGAGTAAATACGATCACAACACTTATGCCTACTCCAAGGTTCGTGCTACTTTATTACGCACGGAAGGGTGTGGTCGGTGATATGTACTGCCACACAAGGCGCTCCAACTTAGTCTTCGGCAGTAGAAATATATTGTTATTTGTCAATACTATCATCCTTTTGAGATTGATTGTACATAGTTATAGAAGAATTAGAAATAAAGGCCTTCCAGATCTAATCGTGAACGGCCACGTTTTTCAACTTGCGAAATCTAGACTGGTATTTCGATCGCTGGTCTAAAACAATGTTAAAATTATATTTGAATTTACACGGCTACAGACCGCATTGACCACTTTCGTGCCAAATAAATCACTGGAACCGTATGCATCTTTAATACTCACACCATAAAATGTTAATGAAGGTTAATACACACTGACGAAAACATAACATAATAATCAAAGTACAGTGTAACCTCTTTATAACGAAACTTAAGGGACCCAACATTTTGTTTACTTATAAAGGCTTTACATCGTCGATTTCATGTTCTTCTTTTTCTGTAACACTTTTCATCATGAAGTAAACAGCTTCTGTGGTGGTTTAAGGGTAATAAGGTAAGTGCCTAATGTATTTAGTAACTGAAGCCAACATTTCCTAGAGACAATGCAATCCAAGAGCATTAGCATTTGACACAATTCAACAATATTAATAAAAAAAGTGTGTGTGTGTGTACATATGTACACGCATTATAAGTTATACATCTTTGGCGTAACCAGATAAAAATCTTTTCAAAAATTTTATCTTTCGCCTTATTCTACGTTTGTAGAAAAAACGACACTAACAATAGAAAAAAAGTATTTAATACACTGAAAGTTTTAATACAAACAACAAATACAAAGAAACAAAATGTTGACTATAGCTAACTTCAGTGTATCGGTTTTTCGTGACACGGTGTGCGCGCATCGTAATAACTTACTCTCATCATTTTTCCCTAACGCGCCAAAAGAAGTATAACTTCAAAAAGGAACATCAACTGACTTTTCTAGAAACTTCGACACTTCCAAAGTTCTTCGGACTCATTTGGAAAATGATAACATAAAGAATAATACTGATAATCTAAATTATGAATGTATTTGCTGGTAACGGAGAATTAGTTTTGAGCTTAAAGAATGTACCAACGTGTGGATTTTAAGGTAAACCAACTAAATAGAACTAATTTGTACGTTATAGGGACACTGTACTTCTGATATTGAACGTCGTACAGATAATAAACATAGATTTTCAATAGTGTCCGTAACTGGGTCATCGGTATTACGGTCTCGAGTAACACTCGTGTTGTGTAACGATCCTCTCAATCTGTAGGTGACAACGGAATTTACGCCCGCATTAAATTATAAGACATTTCGAACGTTTACAACGTTGTTACTTGTATATGTAATACTCTTGTCTAAATATCAAGCGTCTATAGAAAATTTATACTCCACATTTACTAATTCCTATTTTGCCTTTGTGAGATTAAGAAAGCATTAAGTGTTTATTTCTAACCATTTAACCGAAATACATGTCTTCATATACATGGGCCTTACCCAAATATCGCTACAAAAGCTAGTCTTGCACAGTCCTCATCCAGGACGTTTCCACTACCTTTATCAGGTAATTAGTCTATCTCGTCCAGATTTATCCACGTTACGTCTTCATGCAATGCAATGCAACCACTGCCACTACAGTCTAGCAATTTATCTTCATATACATGGGCCTTACCCAAATATCGCTACAAAAGCTAGTCTTGCACAGTCCTCATCCAGGACGTTTCCACTACCTTTATCAGGTAATTAGTCTATCTCGTCCAGATTTATCCACGTTACGTCTTCCGATAGGTAAGCATTATTTGAGAACAATTCGGGTTGATGAGTCATCCGTTCTACATGCAATGCAATGCAACCACTGCCACTACAGTCTAGCAATTCTAAGGACTACATCAATCACTTTCGCTCTACTGCGAATGTCTTCCTAACAGTTCGATTACGAAGGGTAAGTTCAGGCATGGCCTATTCAATTGTCTTTTCAGTGACTTTGGATTTTCTTATAAGGCCTATCGTAAGCGACGCTCAAGAGCGCAAATAGAAAGAAAGAAATACTTTATTGTTGGAACAACCATACAATTAAATTGAATTACAGCAATTGGTGAACCCATTCAGCAAAAATCTGCAATACAGTAAGTAGTACTACAGCGCTGATTTTCGATGGGAGCCTATATGATGATAAACGGACGTCTAGTCGGTCATATTAATGTTAATACAAAATTTAAAACGAACAAACAACTAACACAGACACACATAATACGTCACGGATGGTCACACTAAAGAGATATATAACTACTGTAACCACAAATTTAGGATTAAACAAAACAAATATAAACTTAGAAGAAAAAAAGATTTAAAAGAAATACACACCAATAAACAGAGCTTACATTAGAACTACGTGAATACATTATACGTCACTTTAATTACTGAGTTTGAAATTGCAATAGATAATGCTTACATGAGAGTTTAAAGCTAAGTAAATACTTCAGTAAAATGTTTATTCTTTTCCATAAATTGTTTAATTAGTGAACGGTTGTTTGTCTTTAAAAGTACATAAAATACAGCTACTATCCTTTTTGTATTTAATAATGAAAAAATGAAATAAAAGCAATGGTCAAAACCGTCTATGAAGCGTGCAGTTGAAATTCAACGATCGAATTTCGATTTCGAGGGCTACAGTGAAGCGATTGGACTCGATCCATTTATAAGCGATAGTGAGTTAGAGCGGACCAAAATAACTCTGTAACTAGACAGTCTAGTATTAATCCCTTCTCAGAATATTTACATAACTAATTATAACACCTGATAGAATTACGAAACATCGATACAAAATTAATGAGCACATTACGGTGATGTTTGATATTGAAATAATTTGAAAAAAAAGAAGTTAATACATAGTTTATTGTGACCAAATTGATATTTGTGGCCTCGTGTACTTCACGCGTGATAACTTCCTTGTAAGACGTAAAGAGAGAAGAGTTTATTAATTCATTTTAATTTTCATAACAATTTTAAAGTTATAATATATATCTATACGTGAAGAGACATTTATGCAGGCCGGCATGACAGCGGCGACCGGTTAGGGATAGTGTGTCTCTCGGTAGTCGCCATTGTTTTTAGATTATAGGTACTGTGCTCACCATCAGGCTTAGTAAAGTCAATTGCCGTGCTACGATAAAAAAAAATAGAATGGTGGTCGTTTACATTCGACTTTCATTATTTGATATATGAAATTTGAAGTTACCATAAGTTCTCTTTTTCTGTCAATGTTTTTAGTGAAGGAAAATATCTGGATAAACCCATATCATGGTGATTGCGATTTTCAAAGGACCACCAGGCTGACTTAATCCTCCTTAATTTAATAATCTCTTACCAAGCACCTATAACTATGTTCAACCAATTGCAATTGAGAGCCAGACTTCTAAGTTAAGCGTATAACTATTTTAGTTCACATGATTACTTAAGGTGCGATTGTGGTCAGATAGTAAAACCTGTAAGAACAAAAATAATAATTTACGTCTCGTATAGGAATACAACCGAGCTAATAATTATTAAATACATATTCCTCATTTGATAATTCTGTGAAATGATCTGCGGACGACGTGAGTTATTAATTTAAAATCTTCCAGAAACCATAATAATGCTGTTTTTTTTAACTTGTCTAGCTAAATACATTCAAGTTGAGAAATTGAAGTCAGGCATCTATAGGTGTGTTCTAGTAACAGCCCTTGAAAACTAGTTACCTTTTTAGGTGTAACGTGTGACCACCTTTGGTCATATTGTCAGTTACCATAAACTAAGATTGTGGTCAAATACTGCCTTACCATGCTATAAAAAAACAATCGGCAGCATTTGAATGAAGCAGAGCTATTGAAGACTAACGCAGCTTTAGCAAACTCATAAGGAGATTTACTCCGTGCTAAAAATAATCAAACGGTTATGATAAATGTGCCGAAGAATGTGAAATTTGGATAAGACTTTATCTGTTGTGTGAAAGCGTTGATATACAAATACACAAGATGCACACTTAACGTCTCATAGCCGGCACACAAAAATGAGTGCATAATTTTGGATTTTTTTTATTGTAGCACGGCAAAGTGACTGCTCTGTGCCTGATGGTAAGCACAGTACAATCCAAAAACAACGGTGACCATTGAGAGATACACCATCCTCCATCAGTCATCGTTATCATGCCGGCCTGTGTAAGTGCCTCTTCAGGTTACGCTTGAAGGATCCCATGTTATAGGATTATGCACTCATTTCAAATTATCTCGTCTCGCTTGCGGCCTTGTAAAACAACTGTAAATCATTCAGGTAAGGCTGAATTTGCAAAATCATAAGTTTATCGCATAACTATAACCACGTATGTATATTGGGGAGTTTTTGCGGGACGGTTTTGAGCACTACTTTTATTCGAGGTCATTGTGTGCAAGGGTGTATAAACGTACTAAAATAATATATTTAAAAGGAAATGCAAAATACGATCAAAGTTACAGAACCCGGTTACTTTAAAGATGATGTTTAAAAAAACCATTTTCGTCATTGATTAAGTAAGTTATTATACTAAAGGACAAACAAGAACAAAGTAAATAACTAATTATTAACACTCAACCATGAAGACGCTTCTTTTTTTTAATCGCTTTATTGAGAATTTACATGTGTAGACTTAATTTCACTAAGGAAGTAACATTTTGTAGCGCGATTCGATGGCACACTGCCAGATTAAGTACGGAATCCTAAACCAGATGTTTGCCTTAACGAGTATGACGCTGTTTATTACGGACTCGCGTGTTACATCTCATATCTCAACTTATCAATAATCATAGCTTAATTAAATAACTCAATTCTTAACGCTCATGGATTATAAATAGGAAAGATGAGTTGCCTAGTCCGGTGAAGTTGTTAAGACCTTGCTTCGTCAATAGCGTAGTCAGTTCGAAAAAAAAAGAAAGAAAGATGAGTTGAGAATAACGTGTACTTAACTAGATTGCTTATTACATATTATAAAACAAAGTCCTCTGCCACGTCTATCTGTCTGTCTGTTCGCGATATACTCAAAAATACTAATCGGATTTTCATGCGCTTTTCACCAGTACATTTTTTTATTATATCATAGGAGGCAAACGAACAGGCGGGTCACGTGATTTTAAGTGATCACCACCATCCACAGGCAATAGCAACACCGAGGGAGTCGCAAGTGCGTTGCCAGCCTGTGTTTTGGAAAAGGGAGGCACTCCGGCGCTCTCACTGACCGAACGAAACGCAACAATGCAAGCACTGTTACTTCACGTTGGTGTTTCTGTGGGTCGGGTGATAGTACCCCGGGCGAGCCGTCCCATTCATGCTGAAACCAGTAATAGATTCAGCGTGCCTCTACCACATAGTACATAAAGTGATTCATGAGGAAGGTTTGGGTATATATTTTGTCAAGGGTTACTTTTTTTACCAGGGCGAGACAACGTTCGCTGGACCCGCTAGTATTAGTATAAAGTGGAGAAAAGACGTATTCCAATTAAATCGTGAGAAGTTTTCGGTCGTTTACTAAACTTTTTGTATCTTATCTGTACATCTTAAAAATGCATGTAAAATAGTCCTCAATGGTACATGGTATTAGCCTCAGTAATCATATTTATTTTTACATATTTTATAAAAAATTAATTGGTTGCATGGAACGCTATTTTCACCAAAAATAGTATTCATTCTTATCCAATAAAATACTTTAGCTACATGGAGCATTTCGCTACTTTAATTACAAAAAGATTTAACTAAAAATTTACGTTTTTCGAGTGTTTTTTACCAGAAAGTAAACTAGCATTGTGAGAAATAATACGTCTAATTCAACAGCCAATTCAATACGATCAAAACTACGAAAACAAATGACTGTTGTTCTCTTTTTAATTGAAACGTGTGAAGAACTTAGTCTCCGAAGATAATTAATATGGTGAAGTAAAAACAAGTAGTCTTGTTACTCGTAAAGTAAACTAATTACATCGTTTACTTTAATTTATTTAAAGATACGCATTACTTCAGTTAAGTTATTCGGTCGTATTGTTATATAATTCAGATTTATGCTAATTATCGTAGTGCATTATTTTATTAACCCGTCTGCATTGAGATTTCGTTTAATATACTTTATAAAAAAATGAATGAAGTAGGAATTTTGTAAAATGTTTATTTAAACGTCTTTATGTCACAAATGGCGATATTTTCTACAACGACTTTCTGCAAGCGCTTCATTTGTTTTTAAGATCATTTTATATTTGATTTTTGATTGATAATTTTTAAGGTGATCGTGTAAACATGGTTAAGCTATAAATGTTTTTTCCCACAAAATAAATTAAAAATACAATAACATTGCGATTTACTGTAGATTAAATTTACTCATTACAGTATAAAATATCAATGAATATCTTAGGAGGACGAAAAACCAGTTGTTTATGTGAATATTCTTACTTAGCCTCACTGACTTTGATGACATGTTAAACTCTCAAAACCCCAATACCGCGAAATTCATTGCATCCGTGCGAAAACGGAGCGGAACGCTAGTGATAAATAAAAGTTTAATTATATTTCGCGTCGAAGTAAGGCAGTTAAGAGTATAGCGTCGCCTTATGTAGACGCCTTCTTTAGTAGCCGATTCAGAAATCCACTACAGCATAAATTTACGAACATATTTAAAGATGTGAATGGTACGACGATCTGCACGAAAATGATCCCCACTCCGTTTTCGCCACGACTTTTATAGGCGCTTGCTTCATATTAGAGTGTAGGGCGTAATATGTATGTCAGTAAAAATACTATTTGACGGTCGAACGGGCATTTGTGCCGATATATATAAAAATCAACGTAAAGTCACCGGTAATAAGCTCCTTAACGTCATGGAGATAATAATATCCGTTCAAGACTGGTCGAAGTCAATTACTGGTTATAATATAAATAAAAACAACGATGACCCCGAAAGAGGTCTACTATAAACAAATCAGCTGATTAAAGAGGTCCACTGATCAGCGGTCTTTCACACGATGACATTGTATCGAAATTGCTACAAATTAAACATGGCCCGTGTTATCGGAAACCGAGACAACGTATTAATTGTTTAAATATCATTTATTAAAAGTTGACATACCGTCCCGATAAGAAGACAGTGCACGACTGTTTTAATTCTTATATCAGCCTTACAATATGTCTAATTAAGAACAATTTACACATTTATTTTGTCATTATTAACAGTATCAGAGTACTCTTTGTTGGGTTACACCGTAAAGCTTCCGTTTAGAAGATGACAATAGCAACTTGCCTGAAGTTTTTTGTAATAACACATTTTTTTTATTATTTACAGGTTTTAGCGTTGGATGACAATCTGACGATGTCCTTCAATGTGGTAAACACATTAAACCTAGAGGAATAATAAGCTCTCAAATGTATCTGTCGGAACAGGACAATATGTTTTTTTTATGTCACAGGAAGCAAACGGACGTTGGGTTACACCGTAAAAGTTCCGTTTAGACGATGACAATAGCGACTTGCCTGAAGTTTTTTGTAATAACACATTTTTTTTAATTACTTTTATTATTTACAGGTTTTAGCGTTGGACGATAATCTGACGATGTCCTTCAATATGGTAAACACATTAAACCTAGAGGAATATTAAGCTCTCAAGTGTATCTGTCGGAACAGGACAATATGTTTTTTTTTATGTCACAGGAAGCAAACGGACAGGTGGGTCACCTGATGTAAGTGATCACCACCGTCCATAGACACTTGCAACACCAGGGGAGTCGCAAGCGCGTTGCCAACCTGTGTTGGAGGGAGGAAGGGATGGGGAAGGAGATGGGTCTCTGGCGCTCTCACTGACCGAACGAAACGCATTTTTACTTCACGTCGGTTTTCTGTGAGAGGGTGGTACTACCCCGGGCGAGCCGACCCATGTTGAATCCAGTAATAACTTTAGCGTGGCTCTACCACCTACAGATGTGCTTGAAGAAAAAATTTCAACCTGAGAGTGGTGTCTAACCAGGCGGAGCAAAATCCCTACCACCATGCAATTTATAGATATAGCTCCGGATCAACGCATTATCCGAACACGGTACCACTAAGCCATAATCGCTTCAAAATGTCACAATTCTACCACAAATCAGTAAGAGTTTACATTTCATTGGAGCTTTACTATCTAAATTTATCCATACAACAAATATTCAGTTGTGTCGACAATAGCGACCTTGGAATCAGATCGTAAAGGATTTGCGAGTGAAGTTGCCAAATAGTGCCACCTACGTCGAGTGTTATTGCGTGATCATATGATAGAATATCCCATAAAAAGGGAAGAGCCGTTAAGCCATTTTATAAAAACAGTGGTCTTCCAAAGAATCAAGAAGAATTTTCTCGCCTAAAAGTAGAAACTATATACAACTCTCGCATCGAAAACATAGGTGCTTTGAGTTTGGTCTATAACTAAGTGTATAAATTTGTTTTGGTAGCTGTTGCGAATGAAGTTGCCAAATAGTGCCACCTACATCGAGTGTTATTGCGTGATCATATGATAGAATAAAGACCATCCATGAAAAGGGAAGAGCCGTTAAGCCATTCTATAAATACAGTAGTCTTCTAAAGAATCAAGAAGAATTTTCTCGCCTAAAAGTAGAAACTATATACAACTCTCGCATCGAAAACATAGGTGCTTTGTGTTTGGTCTATAATTAAGTGTATAAATTTGTTTTGGTAGCTGAACCTTATACGTTGATTTGGTATATATGGTGGGATAGTCCGGTGAAGCTGTTAAGACTTTGGTAAGTTAATAGCGTAGTCAGTTCGAAAAAAAAATGTATATATGGTTGCGTTTTCTGTGCGAAATGTTTTGATCATCTACGTCTCCTGTAATTAAGTCATACTATACTAAGGATCCTAAATTGACATTTAAGATCGTTATCAAATACATAAAAATAAAAAATATTATAGGAAGTAATGAAGAAAAATCAAAGAAACCTAGCTTCGTAAAGCTGAAACTTTTAAAATGTAATATTAAATGACTCCCGTAACTTAAAAACTTTATGACATGACATATCATTCTATTTGCATTTATTTCTGTATTATAATTTTCATATTTTATATTATTATAATGGTTTATTGTATCTAATTTTATATTAATATCCTGAAAGATACCAACTTTATTAATTTAAGTCAATATACACCGATTTACGTGACACAAAATTCTGAAGCCACGTAGGCGAATTCGGTTGTGACAGTCACCAACGTTGAACAGAAACCAGTGAGTATATAACCTGAAAAGTCTGTACGAAAACAGTGGCACAATAGAATGCGTAGTTGGAAGTACTGAGAGAATTCTGAAACCGCGAATCCTGATAAAAAATGCAATCGTCGAGAACAGTCTAAAGTTGGCAAGTTTTCTGTTACCTAAAAATGACCATATAACAAGCAAACCATATATCTTGAAGAATTTCAAACAGTGCCGCTCAAACAGAAACTATAAATAGCCTACCAAAGCTAAAGCCTACAGAAAAATGGTAAAGATAAAAGATCTTATCAGACTTCGTAACTATATATAATAACCATGAACATATAGTGGTACAACAAAATAATCCCAAGGAGGGTTGATGTCAGGCAGGCGGCCGATCGTAAAAATTAAGCGAAATCATACAAACACGTTGTACCGACCCTAATTAGGTGGGATAAGGGTGAGAAGAAGATTAAATGACTCCCGTCCGCTTTGTTAGGCACTATAGAGTCATTCACATCAAATAACACCCGAAAATTACGCATCGAATTGTTACAATCCTAAGCCGATACGTTCAGTAGTTTTAACGTGATTTAGCCTCAATAGAACTATAATTTAATTCACGGATGACGTTTTCAATGGTATATAATACTATTATTATATGCAAACACCTTATTTTTACTTCTCTCTTTCTTTTATTTACAAACGGAAAAGTTCGTCTCCGTCATATCCGTCCCATAATTTCGATAAATACAACAACATTTAATATAGTAATACCCATTGTTTAGGCGAAAATGGTTAAGAAACATTGCAATGCGTTGTGCATTATTATCCAGTGTTATCCGTCCTTATTTAAATCCATCAAGAGTCATATTTCCTCCCCCCAACCCCCTCACCGGTGCTTAAGTCAGTCCGAATACATAATGACTACTGCGCACATCTCTGATCGACTGTTAATAATAAATTACATTATATACGTTCCTTAATATAATTAGAGAATAAAAGTGAAAGGTGCGAACCGAAGTGTCAGTGAATGAAGAGAGGCCTCCTACGACCGTGATAACAGCCAAAAGGTGAGTCCTATTTTTTCCCATATCCTTCCGACCGTTGTGCATTTTTAGCCATCACCAGAAAAGCATCCTACCGTATTATCAAACCTTTTTTATCGCAACTACAACCAGCGTTTACAACCCATCAAACGGTTAAGGTTACAGAGTATGCGTAATGTATAACTCACCTTTTGCAAAATCTGGTAATTAAGAACGCTTTTTTAAACGGAGATTTTTTCGTTCAGAACCTAATGTATACCAAAGCAATACTTATGTAAGCAACAGACAAACTAGTGATTGGCAAACCACGGCTCGCGAGCTGCATGCGATTCTTTCACTCCTTAACTGCAGCTTTTCCACAAGACGTTCAGTGCAGACACGAAATATATCTATTCATTTTCCACGTAAGAGACGAGTTGTTTTTGAAACGCAAGCCTACAAAAAAGAGGCACGTTTTTTCAAGGCAAAAAAAATTGGCAAAACTCGAAAGTGTACTTTTAATCCTAATTATGCCCATAAAAATGTATATCCAAGCAAAGTTTGAATATCAAAAAGGCTCTTTGAATTAAATTCAATTTTGTATTGTTTATATTTATGATGAGGAGTTTGCCGACCACTGCATTAGACTGATCACAGGACATTAATATATTTCAAATCAAACCACGGTTAAAGAACAATGAAGGTTCTGATTAATTAATGCCGGAGATACTCACGAGGTTGATAAATAATAAATGCACGTTTAAAGGCAGAATTGATTGTGAGGGCAGCAACGAGGTGGGGTCGTGTGAAATATATCGGTAAAGTTCAAGCCTGGAATAGTTGAACTGTCCTTCGAGAGTTTATCCACATAATAATAAATGTGGATGGATCAATCGGTGCACAAAACCGTATTCGATACCTTAAAACGTATTTCTAGGAATAGAATGTCGACTAATACATAATACGATGGGAGTCGAACTAAATTAGATGGTGGAATTAAGATACTGTACGACGAATCACAGGTTATCTATGTAAACATATACATCGTCTTAAGCTTATAAATCTTAGATGACAACGACAATAAGTATTATACTTACAGCTTAAACGTATACATATTAATACATAATACGATGCGAGTCGAACTAAATTAGATGGTGGAATTAAGATACTGTACGACGAATCACAGGTTATCTATGTAAACATATAACAATATATAAAAGATTGCATATCGACAAACTCAATGCATCGTCTTAAGCTTAAAAATCTTAGATGACAACAACAATAAGTATTATACTTACAGCTTAAACGTATACATATATAGAATTGATAAAAAAATGTTTTTTCTCACTCGGTCACTTTTTCTATGGAGAATTTTTAATCCGAATTTTTCAAACATCCTCTTTCATACGAACCTTGTTCTGACAATTACGACCACAACAAGGAAGATTTAGCGAAATGATGCAGTCGTTTGTCAGTGATGGGCATACATACATTTTTATTCATATTATATATTATTTTTTTTATGTCATAGCAGGTAAACGAACATGTGGGTCACCTGATGTTAAGTGATCACCACCGTCCATAGACACTAACAACACCAAGGGTGTCGAAAGTGCGTTGCCAGCCTGTGTTTGAGGGAAGGGGAGGGAGACGAGAGCGAAGTGGAGGGGAGGTGGTCCTTCGGCGCTCTCACTGACCGAACGAAACGCAACAATGCAAGCACTATTACATCACGTCAGTGTTTCTGTGAGGTGATAGTACCCCGGGCGAGCCGACCCATTCATGCTGAAACCAGCAATAGCTTCAGCGTGGCTCTATCACGTACAAAAATATAGATTCCACTTTGTAACTTTCTTCTTCGTTAATTTATGATGCTGTATGTAAGTAATACACAATTCTGTCAATATCATGTAGATACAGAGTGTGCGCTGTCTGTGACAGATAGTGTTATAAACGAAGGAGAGCGATTTAATAATGTAATTGGATTAAGAAGATAATTAATTTAGTTTCAGACCGACTATACAATAAGTATATTTCCCACAAATATACGTATAGGCAAAGTTAAGTACATATCGATTAAGAAGTGGACAATCTGTTTAATGTTTGATTTTGTTAATTTTAATAAATAAAGATAAGATATATAAAATTACAGGGTTATTCACTAATCTTTCAAACGAGAATTTTAAATGATCAGTAAAATATTAATTTAGAAGTAAAAATCAATTACTTGTATTCTTTCAATTTTTATACAATCGATGCTCAACAAACATGAATCGTGGTGTATTGATTTCGAATTGATACAAAGAAAGTTAACACTATCCCATAGCGATGAGCTGCGAAGCGAAATAAGCACTCTGGTATCACGAAGCCCGCATTCGAATCAACGCTAATTATTTTACAAAACGGCAAGTAAAGACATTCGGGGGCCGAGACTGGTAACTGAAACGTTCAATTTGCGCCAGTAATTTCATACTCGGATGATGAATGGCTCTGTTTAAAAACGCATGAACAATCGAAACTGATCATTTTGTTGCAATCGGCGTTCTTTATGTTGTGCCAATGTTTCTTTAATTTGAGACCCTGATAATTTCGCATTCGTGTAGACGGACAACTTATACTTTACGAAGTTAAAAATATAAGTAATCGTTTGGAACGTGGTTACCAATGATTATGTCTAGGCAATAAACTTAATACACGAACCTATGAGTATGACATTTTATTTAGTCACTCTGTGAGGTCAATTATAAACGGGCATTATTAGCAAACCTTCAAGAAACGACTGTACAGTTTTTTAAAAGGCCGGCAACGCACTTGTGACACCCTTGGTGTTGCTAGTGTCTAAGGACGGCGCTGAGCACTTACCATCGGGTTACCCGTCTTTTCGTTTGCCTCCTATAATATATATTAAAAAAAAACATATATTTGAGAAATTTATATAAATATAGGTATAGATAAATGATATCTATACTAGTATTATAAAGCTGAAGAGTTTGTTTGCTTGAACGAGCTAATCTCAGCAACTACAGGTCCGATTTGAAAAATTCTTTCAGTGTTACATAGCTCATTTATGAAGAAAGGATGTATGCTATATATCATCACGCCAAAACCAATAGAAGCGGAGCACCAATTAATAATTTCAAAGTCGTTTTTTTTTTCTTTTGAGAGCTTCCGCTGCCTGTTAACGTTAGCCCAAAATAACTAATTCAAGCGGACGAAGTCGCGGGCAGAAGCTAGTAATATATAAGACGACCGACCATTCTATATTTTTTTATGTTCACTCCAACTGATCCTATGACATGATGTCAGTAACTTTATGGTATTCGAAAACTGAGTGGCGATGTGTTAATGTCTTGTAACTTAATCTAGTATTTTAAATATGTCACGTCTATTTAATCGCAACAGTCTTCATATCCGAGGTTATGTGTATGGTTGTTGTATTACATGGCTATCTTTATATATATATATATGGCTATCTTTATATATATATATGGCTATCTCTATATATATATATATAAGTCTTCTGTCCGTGTATGGGACAGAACTCCTTTTAAACGACTTGACAGATTTTTATCAAATTTTTTATGTGTATTCAGGTGGATTTGAGAATGGTTTAGACTCACAATTGGACACGGTAGGTGGCACTGCGGTTGTGCCGCCAACGTGCGTGCGCTCCGCAATGCGCACCGCACGGTGGCACTGGGGGCAATCCGGGCGTACCGGACGGTGTCCTCGGCGGCGGCCTTCACGCTCGCCGGCTCCCTGCCCTGGGAGCTGGAGGCAGGAGTTCTCGCCGCCGTGTACGAGTTCACGGCGGCGAGGAAACGAAGGGGGGAGC
>MU160574.1:27774-42992 GCA_015888305.1 Antheraea pernyi | reverse complement strand
ATTGCGCGAACGGATGAACGTGAAATTTGGCATAGTTAAAGTTTATATGGAGGAGAAGTGCAGAAAGCTATTTATTTTACATTGCATTAGAAGTACATTAAATTAATTAAATATGCATTACTCACACTACTGCTTCAATTTTACACAACATATACACACATGTAAATAAAAAAGACATTTGGACATCTGTCAATAAAGGACTTCAAAAAAGGTTGCGAAGGAGGTTGCTATGCTTGACCGACTTGGAAAAAGTAGGAGGTTACTAAATTCGGTTGTATGTATTTTTTTTTATATATGTTTATCGATATCTCCGCAAATTATGAACCGATTTTAATGATTCTTTCTTTTTGTATTTGAATTAATTATATTCAGCAGTGATCCCATATAAATTTGAAGAAAATATTCAACCCCTAAGGGGGTGAAATATCGTCTATTCGATTTTCACCCACTTCGTCTCTAAGTATTTTCGTGAAATTGGGACCGATTTATTATACCCATTACAAATCAGATATATTTATGAACACTAAAAATGGGGAAATATTTTTTTTAACACAAAAAAGTAAACCGCCTTCGATGTGAAAAACTAATAAGGCACTAAAAAGCGAAAAATAACTTAATTATTAAATTAACCGAATTAAATAAAAAATATTGATATTTGAACTACCTAATTATATATTTGAAGTCGATGCCATTGATAAAATAACCTCAATAAAGTTCAAACTTTAAAAATTCAATATACTATGGTCGAATGTCGACCACTGGGCGCCCACTAGTTTGTTATCAATATTATTAAATTAAATACAATAAATATTATATTGATTTGTGTGTTCACATAAATCTAATTTAAACTAGCCGGTGCCCCTGACTACGTTCGCGTGAAAATGTTTTTTTTTTATAGTAGAAGGCCAACAAACATTTTTCCTTGGTGCTGCGTTCCTATTGGTCATAGCGTGATGATATATAGCCTATAGGCATCCTTGATAACTGAGCTATCTAACGCTAAAAGAATTCAAATCGGACCAGTCGTTCCTGAGATTAACGCGTTCGATCAAACAAACAAACCCTCCAGCTTTATAATATTAGTATAGATATGACGTGACTATGACAATAATTAAGAATGAGTATTTAATAAGTATTTATTCCACAAATATTGTACAAATTATCTTTGGACCAAAACATTGACTGTGTTCTCGATTTCATAAACGATATATTCCACGGTTAAATCAAAACTTTCTTTCCGATACGAAATATATATAAGGGTTGTTGAGGTATGTATGCTTGGTACACATATATGTTTCAACAACTCATATATGTATGAATAGTTAGCTTAGCTTAGGTTAGCTTACATAGGTCGCGAATTGCATGTATCAGGCAACAGCCAAAGCCGAGGTGTGCCGCGCACCGTTGAGCTAGTTATCAAAATAAAATCGGCTGAGTGCCTTAAGCGCTCGCCTTAGTAGTTTGGTGAAGCTGTTAAAACCTAGCTTGGTCAATAGGGGAGACAGTTCGAAAAAAAAAAAATTCTTATGGTGTAAGCAATATAAATAAGCATGAAGTATATACCGGTAGCACTTATAAAATACCGTTTACAAAGTTGTCGTAAATGCGGTTCAATCAACACGAGTCGCCGCGGCCGCTGCGAACCAATGCATTTTAAATGGCCTTGATCTTACTACAGAGTACATCGAAGTCGTGCTCGATGCAATCTCTAAAATTATAATATCTACCGTATACAATCGTATCATTTTATCCGCTTACATGTAACACATCACAGTATTTTATAATACTTTAAATGTATCGAAAAAACCTTTTTAACTCTCTCCTGAATGTATAATGTGAGCATTATTTGTATCTTTATTAATTATTTTTTTATTTTATATTCTTCATAATAACGGTGGTGGTCGAGTGGTTGTTTGCGACGTTATTTTATATAATATATTATTACGAAGTAAACAAATACTGCTAAGGACTGTAACACAATAAAGCAAAGCACAAGATCCATTCATGATTTCAAACTATAACCTATTATAAAATTGAAGAGTTTCTCAAAGTAGTTATATAAGACACAAACATACACTATACATATACACTCCTTAAACACATATAAACAGTTTCACAGACACATACGAACACACACTCATTCTGAAATACAAATTCAGAAGACAGCCCTTGTTATCTTATCAATGTACTAGCTGTGCCCGCGATTTCGTCCACGTGGAACCTGATGTACAAAACAACGACTAATAAAGTCATCTGAACGTATTCTGTCTACTTATCTACTTTTCTCTTATACTTAAGTCGCGGCGCCATTAAAATTACAATAACTTTTGATAGAGTGGACCGATTTTAATAAAACACTAAGTTATTCCCGAGGATATGTTTTCTTATATGAGGTTTTATTGTGATCCCAGTACTTTAGCAGTGGTGCGTGTTCATACAAACAGTCAGACAGACAGACAGACAGACATCTCTAAAAATGATTGAAATATATTCTATAACTTATTCCTAGACACCTGTCATTGGGGTGTAAGGGGTGTCAAATAACATCTAAGAATTGAGACATCCAAGCCAACCTCACCTGCACGTGGTGCACCCTGCTGAATAACGAACGAGGCAATGGCGAAAGCGGGGTGGTAGGGTTTTACAGCCCGACTGGGTCGCAACCACCATGTATATGGCGAAAATTGATTGGCCGCTACCACATCACACTGCAACAAAAAACGTTTGATTTTATGTAACTTTGCCCTGACTGCTTTTGCTTGCTTTTAGTGATAATTAATGTATGTCCACAAAAACTTAGAAAAGCTGAATTCAATAAATAACCGCTCTTTATTAATATGTATAGATGTATAGAAAATGTAAGGATAAGTTAATTGCCAATAAATTATTAATCCTTAACCAATTAAATACATATAGTTGAGGATATAATGTAGATCATGATTGTCTTTTACAGTATATCATTCCAATAAATATCTTTAAAAAATGTCGTTTGTTCAATATTACGCATAATAAAAAGAAAATTGTGAGATGAGACTTAATAAGCTTTTTTGAGTTTGATGAACTGTAAATATCAAATCGCAAAAAATGTATCCGAAAGTATATTGCGAAAAATGGTTAAAATACGTGTGGTGCAACATTACACTAATGAACCGAGGCGGTTTGCTACTATTTAGATTGAATAGAAGTCAGTAATCAAACCTAGAGAATTCATTCAATTTAGGTTAGGTGTTTAAAAATACTAAGACAGTAGAACCTCCTTAAGTTGAACCTCGATAAGTCGAAAAATTCCGAAACTTGAAAAAATAAGATAACCGAGCCCTTGAAATTTTTCGGTACATATTTTCCCTCCATAACATGTATAAATAAATTGGACTTCTATATCTCGAACATAGCAATGTTTGACTTGATAACTTACTAACTCGATCATTTGAAACTAATTGCTTATCTAACTCGAAGAAAGATAAGTTACCGAAAGTAATATTACTAAAACTGAATCTTGACATCTACAAATTGAAAGTTTCTTTATAAAATCCACCTCCTAAGTCGAAAACTTAACTCGAAAGTTTGGCGTCTCCCTTGAAGTTTGATTTAAAGAAATCTAACAATAATTCGTATTAAAAGACACACCGGTATGCAAAGCCTCCTCAGATTAAAATTTGTAAGGAATCCGATGTAACATGTCAACATAAGCATAATTGTATTTAATATGGAAATATCTTATTTCAATTCAAATTTAATTAAAACAGCATTTTGATTGCATTTAATTAATTCAAATATTGTAGCGATGATGACACAGTTTGATAGCGTGTTTGGACACCGTGTCAATCGACGTGGGTTCGAAATCTTGTGACTAAATCGGAGCTTTCGGTGAAGGAAAACATCGGAATGAAACCATATATATCATGGTGGTAGGCCTTCTTCTAAGTACGCCTGGTCAGCTACCATCCTCAAGATGAAAATTTGTCGCAATGCAGCTGTTGGTGAATGCCAGCTTTTTTTAAATTGTAGCACTGCAAAATGACGGCACTGTGCCTCATGGTAAGCACCGTACAATCCAAAAACAATGGCGACCAGCGAGAGACATACTATCCGTCGCCGGTCGCCGCTGTCATGCCGGCCTACGTAAGTATCTCTTCAGGTTGTGCTTAAAAGACTCCATGTCATATAAAGTAGGAAACACGCTGGCCGGAAGAATGTTCCAACTTTTTTTTTATTTCAAAAGGAGACTAACGAACTGGTGAGTCACTTGATGTTAAGTGATCACCACCGTCCATAGACACTAGCAACACAAGGAGAGTCTCAAGTGCGTTGCCAGTCTGTGTATGGGGGAGGGGGAGGGAAAGGAGAAAAGGGAAGGGAAAAGAGAAATGGAGATGGGTTTCCGGCGCTCTCAGTGACCGAACGAAAAGTAACGAGGGTGGTATTACCCCGGGCGAGCCGACCCATTCATGCTGAAACTAATAATAGCTACAGCGTGGCTCTACCACCTTGCAAAACCACTACCACATCTTCACGGTACGGCAAAGACAAGACGTTGTGAACTTTTTAGTTCGTGCCCAGATAGGATTTACCGTAAAACTGTGGCTCAGTAGACCAGCCTGCGTGGTGCGGTTATGAAAAGGAGAAAAGCCGCTCTTAAGAGCCAGTCCTCTCTAACGTTATGTTTACCATCTTAGATCACCGATAGATACCGTTTAAGATCAAAGTAGATTGTGGTCAAACGCTAGAATCTATGTAATGTCTGTCCTTCAATGATACATGTTACAGCATTTGTAAGCTTACTATAATACTATATTATATACTACTACATACGACTACTTAAATAATATTTATCTTTTCAATTAAATTGAAACAATGGTAATATCACATTATTTTAAACCTAGTGTCTATTCATATTATTCATAAAAGTTCTAATTTAAGTTTCTTTCAGACTATAATGCCCGGTTTCTGAGATATTTGGTTAAACTACCAATAGTTATTGACTCAACAAAGTTATCCATAAGACGAACTGTCAAATGGCTTGGTGAGTTTTACTGAACAAGTTATCGAACCGATAACGCTATTGAACAGATAAACTACAATAAAAGTACGTCAGCAACCTGGCATAAGTATGGCACTATCTTTTTCAAAATTAATGCAAATATATACTTATATTAAACTGAAAAACAACGGGTGTGTTCTTCCGGTAAAAAATAATGAAGAAAGGAAAAACTTTGTTATAAATGAAATTAGATGACTCAGGACTTACATGGAGAGGTAAAGGATAGATCGTACCCTACATTTTGAAGGTCTCTTCGAAACGTTAACAGGTACATATGTTTAACTATTTTAGTGTCATTTAAGATCCAATTTTATAAATTGTTTACATTACACGTTAATCTATGAATACAAATAAAATTAAAGTGTTTATTGTTTTTCTGGAATACACTCCGAATTGGCTAACCCAATTTTGACGAGCCTTTTATTGGTAAATAAAGAATTTTATATAATTACACTATTCTATATAGTTTAAGCAGACAATATAAAATGTAATATAGGAACTTAGAAAATTTAAAAAATCACAATTTACCCAGATAAAATACACAACTCTCACGAAACAACGAAACTATTTCAAAGAGCGAAGCCGCGGACACAAGTTAATTTCATAGATTAAATATTCTATTGAACCTCACAATAATTAAAACAGCATTTTGATTGCATTTAATGAATTCAAATATTGTAGCGATGATGACTCAGTTGATAGCTTGTTTGGACACCATGTCAATCGACGTAGGTTCGAAATCTTACGACTAAATCGAAGCTTCCGGTAAAGGAAAACATCGGAATGAAACCATATTATGATGGTACGCCTTCTTCTAAGTCCGCCGGGTCAGCTACCACCCTCAAGATGAAAATCTGTCGCAAAGCAGCAATATATGCCTTTGTATAAAATGTATTAATTGATCTCATTAATGACACCTCAAAGGCGGTTGATTTATACTGACACTACTGTAATTATTAAGCTACTCTTTGACGAGTTATGGCGGGAGGTAATAGTGTATCCATAATTAACTTTTTTTAAATATTAGTGCCCTTTACGTGTTCCTGTATAATTCATTAAGCATATTAATACAACTTAGCTGTCGTGTGTGTTGTTCAACGTCGCCGTAGATCTATGTATCGCAACATTGTAGACTCGGTACTAAATGAACGCATCTGCCCAAGATGTTTATCGTTTTAATAACTATTTGAGAATTCGCCCTAGAATTTAAAAAAAGGTTGGCGTAATTGTTTATGGCTAGATAGTGAAATGGAAAGTGCCCGAGAATGCACCTATTTTACGGACAAACCAAATTGAGCCAGTATAAAGTCATCCAGTAAGATTTGTAAAGTACTCTCCAACTCATATATCTATGTAATCATTACATAGTATAAAAGAAAGTCCCCTACCGCGTCTGCCTATCTGTCTGTTCGAGACAAACTCAAAAACTACTGAACGGATCTTCATGCGGTTTTCACCAGTTTATAAAGTGATTCATGAGGAACGTTTTGGTCCTGGTTTTGTTTATAATCAGGGCGGGACAACGTCTGCCGGATCCACTAGTATATAAATAAAAATCAGCTGCCGTAGTATGTAGTAGTCATTGTACTCAGTCACTATTCATTAGTACTTATTACACTCGCACGAAACCAGGGCGAGCATGTAGTAGTAATATAAGAACTACAGAGAATACACAGAACCAAAAATTAGGTTTACAAAAACTTTTTAAATCAATGTTTTACCTTCGCGCAAATATATTCGGAATTAGTAATATAATAGGAGAGCGAGGTGGCCGTAATTTGATACAAGTCACTTCGCTTTCCCTTGACGCATTGCATGAGCATTATAAGTGCACAAAGATTCGTCAGTCATGATTTAGGTGCAAGTCGGAGAGCCGTGATAATTTCAAAGTCTATTAGACGCCTTGAAATTAATGATCACATACTGAACGATTTAACAGCAGACTCCTCAATTAAGCCCAAAAGATCTAAGAAACATATTTTGTATATTTCGTATACAAAGCATTATATGCCCAAGTCTTTTCGTACTACATCTGGGGCATTCTTGAAGCAGATGTTCAAAGTTTTCTACAGATGTGTTATCGCAAAGGTAGGTGTTATTTATCATCAATCATTTTAAATCGATTAACGTTTATAAATACTAGACCGTATCTAATGTGTCTAGGTAAAATAAACAGTGAATCCCACCCCAAACTAGATATTTCATAGGAACAAAGCAGTATAGTCAGAAATAATAACCAAATATATGTACATACTATATAGGTAAACCCAAACCCTTCGTATGAATAACTCTATAGGGATAAACAGCTTATTTTATATTAAGAGCGTTACGTGTACTTGCAGTTTTAACAATTTTTATTTTATCAGTGCACAGTCAAAACTCCTGGGACTACGGCCGTAGTACTTATTACACTCGCACGAAACCAGGGCGAGCATGTAGTAGTAATATAAGAACTACAGAGAATACACAGAACCAAAAATTAGGTTTACAAAAACTTTTTAAATCAATGTTTTACCTTCGCGCAAATATATTCGGAATTAGTAATATAATAGGAGAGCGAGGTGGCCGTAATTTGATACAAGTCACTTCGCTTTCCCTTGACGCATTGCATGAGCATTATAAGTGCACAAAGATTCGTCAGTCATGATTTAGGTGCAAGTCGGAGAGCCGTGATAATTTCAAAGTCTATTAGACGCCTTGAAATTAATGATCACATACTGAACGATTTAACAGCAGACTCCTCAATTAAGCCCAAAAGATCTAAGAAACATATTTTGTATATTTCGTATACAAAGCATTATATGCCCAAGTCTTTTCGTACTACATCTGGGGCATTCTTGAAGCAGATGTTCAAAGTTTTCTACAGATGTGTTATCGCAAAGGCAGGTGTTATTTATCATCAATCATTTTTAAACGATTAACGTTTATAAATACTAGACCGTATCTAATGTGTCTAGGTAAAATAAACAGTGAATCCCACCCCAAACTAGATATTTCATAGGAACAAAGCAGTATAGTCAGAAATAATAACCAAATATATGTACATACTATATAGGTAAACCCAAACCCTTCGTATGAATAACTCTATAGGGATAAACAGCTTATTTTATATTAAGAGCGTTACGTGTACTTGCAGTTTTAACAATTTTTATTTTATCAGTGCACAGTCAAAACTCCTGGGACTACGGCCGTAAAAACTAGCACGCATATTCCTTTTAGACTGTTGGCTATTTGCTTGTAGACTAAGGAAGGATTTTTGAAAATTCAGCTGCTAAGGTAGTGAAAACGCGATGAAAATTTATATGCAATATTCTCTGACTTCTTAACTTACTGATATTTTTTATTAAGACATTCAGAAAGTAAATGAGACATACATATAGCTTTATCAAATTAAATAGATATCTTATATAGCCTTTTATAAAAAAGATACAAACATAGATACAGACGAACTGAAATGTTCAACAAAGCATTCATTCATTCGTTTAAAACTGTTATAGGAACCTGTAAGAGTGTCACATCAACCTGTAAAATAAATCATTGCAACGAAGTCTCATCCCTTAGGAAAGTCTGCTACTGCAACAAGGCCTCTTCCCGAAGTATGGGCATAAACATTACGCCAGCCCATGACTTATTGGCGATATCAAACTTCAAGAAACCCACACTTCTATATTTTCTCACGTACTAAAAGAAGATTTCTCAGATACGTGTTTTCTAAACTTGTTTTCCTTCACCGTCAACCGTTACCAATTGTGTAAACGTATGCGAATTCCGACCGAATTATTTTTTTTAATTCATGCAGATCACGATACAATTGTCATTATAACCAAATATATGTACATACTATATAGGTAAACCCAAGCCCTTCGTATGAATAACTCTATAGACATAAACTGCTTATTTTATATTAAGAGCGTTACGTGAACTTGCAGTTTTAACAATTTTTATTTCTGTTATAGCTTTCCTCTGGTGTACCAAGTAATTGGAGTATCGGACTAAGAAAGCTGAAACAAAATAATTAGACCAAAGCCCAAGCCGTCCACACTACACATATAAATGTATTTAATCACCTATCAAAGTCGGTTCTAGTATTTAAAATGCGTCAAGTTTCATTCGTGCCTTAAGTGATGTACCGTTTCCCTATTTTATTTTTATATCTTGTTAGTAAATTCTTCGAAGCGAAAATTAAAGTGTCTTCTTCTTGATCAAATGGCGTGTATAAAAGAGTTAATGCGGTGTGGTTATTATTACAAATATTCTATTATTCTCAACACAAAAAGTACGATTGCATGCAATTTTTAATTCAGAATTCTTGTCCACGTCATTACTTATAAATCATTCGCTAATTAAAGTTGACCCAAAAAAACGTTTAGCAGTATTTAATTACAAACGCCATTGATAGTAAATGTAAATTAAACTAACGAACACGTTGATTTTGTAATATTTCTCGGTAATTATATTACAGCTTAGAACACAAATAATTATAATCTATACTAATATTATAAAGCTGAAGAATTTGGTTGTTTGTTTGATTGAACGTTCTAATCTCAGAGACTATTGGTCCGATTTAAAAAATTCTTTCAGTCTTAGATGACCCATTTATCGAGGAAGGCTATAGGCTATATAACATCACGCTAATATCAATAGGAACGGAACACCAATGAATAATGTTTCAAAATCGGGTTTTTTCTCTTTTGAGAGCTTCCGCTGCGTGTTAGCGTTACCGCAAAGTAACTACTCCACGCAAACGAAGTCGCGAGCAGAATCTAGTAATCTATATATATATATATATATTCCGATTAAAATGTAATTAATCCTGCCCTGTTAAAGATACAAGCAACAAGTAAACTGTCGACCAATATGTACAGGACTAGCATCCGATGATAAACGCACGTACTCTTCTCAGAATGAAAAATTATTTCCACGAATTGAAAATGAAATGTTGAACAGTATGTAACAAGTGTCCGTATACTTAGTAACGTACGATGAATGCATTCTTTAATTACGAGGTCAGTTACGTAGTAACGGAGACAGTGTATAATATAATATGAATGAATCGGTTACATCACCGAGCTGTGTACAACATTGTCATAGCGGCCTTGACACTGAACCACTGTTGTACAACGAACAACAATGTTGAGACCCACGCGACTTTAATTTGAGGAATTCCGGTGTAATGAAAACAAACCAGTTGTTTTGCGGTTCACAGCGTTCCGCGACGAGCACGCGACGTAACCGCTTTTGATTAATTCACTTTTGATTAAGGACATCGGTTGTGATTTATTCTTTGTTGAAAGATTAATTACTGTGGGTGCGTGATTTTATTGAAATACCAACATTAATTAGTATAAATAGACGTTTGTCGTGCTTTTAAAATAACACATTTGTAATTGTTTTCAGCGCCTCAATCCTTATAAAGAAAGTATTATCAGATCAACAAGGACTTCAAATATTTTCAAGTAGCTACTTAAAACTTGTATATATATGTTTAAGTATTAAATACTAAAAGTCGATCAAATAAGTTACATAGTCGATTAACAGTAACTTTTATCATTTTTTTAATGCAATTGTTACATTTATTTAAGAAACGATAAAAGTTTATAAAATATACACAAAGATATGGGCATTACGTATCTTGCGCACGATTTGCAAAGTGCGAGTTCAAGGCAAACTGCAATTAACCGATTTGCATAGCAATTGTTATCTCAATAATAACAAAAAATGTATTACACAATAGATTTTGCTGCGTAATTAAGTTTGGAAACTTTGGAACACACAAGTGAACGGAAAGATATACAGTTTCTGTTAGATGTAAGCTTATATTTTTGTTATAGGTACATATAATATTATCTGGTTATCTACGTTTATATTGAAGGAAGTAAATAATGGAGCATGACTTTTCTCTGTTCCCACAATAATCATCGTTATTCTTATAATGATTATGGTATTCAAAATTTATTGAGTAAAGTCTACATAAATATATGATCTCACAAAAAAGGCTTTTGTGCTGTTTCATATTTTCTATCGTTTTGTTTTCCTCGTATCTAACTTCCTACCTTATTTTATAAATAAATGTCAAAGTGAGTTTCTTTTTTACGATTTTTTTTAATATAGAGAATGAACGAATTAACGAACAGGCAGGTCACCTAATGGTAAGTGGCATTTGCATTGCCAGCCTGTGTTTGGGAAGCTATATGTTATAAATGTACATTTATAGCTATGTATGTATGCACACAGCGGTACTGCGTAAATCGTATACAAGTTTTTGATCATTTTTATTTGTAATGAATATATTCATCGTAAGGAAAATCTAAATCCAAGTATATATATGCAGGAGTCAATGTTTATAAGTAGATCCGGAGATAAATAAAATTGTTTGTAGGAGGTAAAAAAAATTAAGGGAGCACACTCTCGTAACAGATACGTAAACAAAGTGAATGAAAACAAATATTTGAAAGTAGTTAATTTGAAATGTCAAAATTAATTGTCGTCCACCATCTTTTGTTAACAAACTTGCCAAAAAAATTATATAACAGTGCCATCTAGAGAGTGGATTGATAACCAAAACTAGACGAGCCTTTTCCATACAAATTCGATTCTGAGAAGTGAAAATAGCGTGGTTGCGACTTCAAATATATACGATTTACTACTAAGTATATTGATTTTATTGTGGATTTATAAGCCAATTTATTAAAGTATTGTAATTGCACTTAATGTGATGACACAATTGAAAGTGAAATTGTTTGTATGTGCCGTCATTGTTAGATTCGGTTTCGGTCCATCTATTAGCGCATTGTTCGCACGACATTGTTGACTGTCTTTGTCGTAAATGTTTAATATTTTTATGTAATAACTAAATTAATTTTGAAATACACGTGTTTACTGTTCTCCCTCGATTTTTTTTTTGTTTCGTTAATTCTGGTGAAATTTTTTACTACAAGTTTTTTGTGTAATTTGGTTATAACGACTAATTAGCCAATATAACTTAATACGTAGCCACAAAATTGACGATTTCTATGTAGGTAGCAGTTTAATTCGATTGATTTAAATGTTTGTTCTATAAATTGTTATCTTACAGATGTCTCACATCGACTAACGTTTTACAATATATATATTTTATCGAAATACCGAAAATATAGGTTGATTAAAAATCCAACTCAAAAATACTAATAGACGGTAAAATATATATATGAATATATTATTTAGCCTTGAACGATAAAGTATCTGGAAACACGAGAAAAACGATACGAAAGTAAAGAAATGTCGTGAACGCTTCGTTGAATGTAAACAGTATTCTGTAAACTGTGAGGTCGACGATCTGTTACAAAGTAAGGATACGTTGAAACTGATACCGGACCCGGCAGTGGGAACACACTTTTATTTACGGTAAAGCAAGTATTTTACAGCTTATCATTGGCTCGCCTCTTTATAATGATTGCGATGCTTGTCTCTTGAATGCCAAATTAAATGAACATTATAATTCCACATTCACAATTATTTAAGTACTGATTACCGACTAAGGTTTCCTGCTGTGTTTTAGAATTTCATTGCATATGCCATCGGGTCCGGGTGCCTTATCATTCTTTTGGGTATTCATAGCTTTTTCAACTTCGGTATGGAGAATATCAGGAATGTTCAAGGTTTCTACCAATTCGATTCCGCTTTGCGTAGTATTGCTTCCGTAAAGTTTCTTGTAGTATGATGTAGCTGTTTCTAATATATCTGTTCTGCGATGATTCCATTTGCCCCGATCATCCTTTATTTTTACTATCCATTTTTTTGTATTTGTCAATTCCTTGACGTACGTAGTTCCTTCTTACGTACGGCTGCCAAACATGGCCTTTAAATCAAGAAATATTGAATAAACTAGCAACTTGCCAATATGCAATGGAAAACATATTCAGCTGGTATTTCGCTCGCCATTGTAACTACAATCTTTCTTCTTTTGAAAAGCTGTTCTAGTAAATCGTTATTTAATACATCAATGTTCGTAATTTGGAATATGATTATGAAGTTATAATTAAGCGCGGAAAGTTTTAGAACAGGTGTTTCGCATATTTTGTCGGCATTGCAATGAACACAAGTTATAATGTTGTGGGAAGGAGTAACGGATTATCATTTTACATACCCTTATGAACTAGACCAGTTTTAGCCAATATTAAATAAAAGCTCATAAACAATTTGATAAAGACGGCATGGATATTGAAGACACAACCATCATACATAGTGCAGTGGTTCGAATCCCATCCAGGTTGTGAATGACAATCTAAAATGGCTTTAAAAACTAACAATGAAACTACCATAAAGGCTATTATCTCAACAAATTCAAGTTAGTAGTTAAAGAATAATCACTACATATTATAAAATAAAGTCCTCTGCCACGTCTGCCTGTCTGTATGTTCGCGATAAACTCAACGATTCTGAGAAGTGAAAATAGCGTGGTTGCGACTTCAAATATATACGATTTACTACTAAGTATATTGATTTTATTGTGGATTTATAAGCCAATTTATTAAAGTATTGTAATTGCACTTAATGTGATGACACAATTGAAAGTGAAATTGTTTGTATGTGCCGTCATTGTTAGATTCGGTTTCGGTCCATCTATTAGCGCATTGTTCGCACGACATTGTTGACTGTCTTTGTCGTAAATGTTTAATATTTTTATGTAATAACTAAATTAATTTTGAAATACACGTGTTTACTGTTCTCCCTCGATTTTTTTTTTGTTTCGTTAATTCTGGTGAAATTTTTTACTACAAGTTTTTTGTGTAATTTGGTTATAACGACTAATTAGCCAATATAACTTAATACGTAGCCACAAAATTGACGATTTCTATGTAGGTAGCAGTTTAATTCGATTGATTTAAATGTTTGTTCTATAAATTGTTATCTTACAGATGTCTCACATCGACTAACGTTTTACAATATATATATTTTATCGAAATACCGAAAATATAGGTTGATTAAAAATCCAACTCAAAAATACTAATAGACGGTAAAATATATATATGAATATATTATTTAGCCTTGAACGATAAAGTATCTGGAAACACGAGAAAAACGATACGAAAGTAAAGAAATGTCGTGAACGCTTCGTTGAATGTAAACAGTATTCTGTAAACTGTGAGGTCGACGATCTGTTACAAAGTAAGGATACGTTGAAACTGATACCGGACCCGGCAGTGGGAACACACTTTTATTTACGGTAAAGCAAGTATTTTACAGCTTATCATTGGCTCGCCTCTTTATAATGATTGCGATGCTTGTCTCTTGAATGCCAAATTAAATGAACATTATAATTCCACATTCACAATTATTTAAGTACTGATTACCGACTAAGGTTTTAGGTTTCTTAAACCTTAATTTGCTTCGTAGCAGTAAAATGTTTCAACCTTTAAGGTACGTCTATTTAAAACTTATGTCTTGATTCAGATGATCTTACAAAAAAGACTGTTGCGATTTCAATTATGTCCGGTTTATTTATAAGTGTAGTGTTTTTTACGTGAATTTATAAGCCAAGCTTCTTAGGTATTTTTTATGTAATGATGCAATTGAAAGTAAAATCAATTGTATATACCGATACGGTTAGATTTTTTTAAATATAATAGGACGCAAACGAACAGGTGTGTCACCTGATGTTAAGTGATCACTAATACCACCGTTAGACACTTGCAACACCAAAAGAGTCACAAGTGCGTTGCCATCCTGTATTTGGGGGAGGAGGAAGGGAGTTGGACTATCTGGCAAAAAATTTTTTAACGCCATCTATCAGAGCATTGTTCCTATGACATTTATAACCGTCCTTGTCATAAATGTTTGATATTTTTATCTAATTACTAAATTCATGTCCTATTCGAAATTTTAACATAGCACATTTGAACAGTATCATCATATATATTAATACGTGAAGCCTAAATTTTGTATCCGTTTTTAACGGAATTAGGCGAACGGTTGAACGTGAAATTTGGCATAGTTAAAGTTTATATGGAGGAGAAGTGCAGAAAGCTATTTATTTTATATAAAATTCATTAGAAGTACATTAAATTAATCAAAATATGTATTACTCACACTACTGCTTCAACTTTACACAACATATACACACATGTAAATAAAAAAGACATTCTGACATCTGTCAATAAAAGACTTCAAAAAAGGTTGTGAAGGAGGTTGCTATGCT